>JAQFZC010001676.1:0-27802 GCA_034695205.1 Dicyrtoma fusca | reverse complement strand
CTTTTTCAAAAAGGTCAAAACTAGTAAATAACACTTTTTCAAAACGGTCGAAACTAGTAAATAACACTTTTTCAAAAAGGTCAAAAGTAGTAAATAACACTTTTAAAAGGACAGAAAAGTATAAATTACCGTTTTCAAATAGTTAAAACTAGAAATTCTTCTTTTTCAAAAACATTCAAAACAAAGTATATTACCGTTTCGAAACGGTAATATACTTTAAAAAGCTAAACATTTACATTACAAAAGGTCACATTTGCTCGATCCCCAAATGCCGAAGTAAAAGGTTGGCCGCATCGCAGAGGACGGAAAAACTGTTGTGAATTGACTTTTAAAATTGAGTGGACTGAGAGGTGGGAGGAATTTTTTCAAAAATGAGCCTCATCTTCCCCACCATTCGCCATTCCTTTCATCTCTGCCACCACTAAAGATCACATAAACATCTTCCTTCTCCCTGCCCCACTGCCATACATTCCCAAGCCAGTCAAAGGCTACAACCAAATATTTCTAATTATCCATACAAAATGGACTGCGCAGCCAGACAGACAGACACAGAGACAGACGCATCTCCCAATCCCGATGAATACATATGTACATAATACATTCATGTGGGTTACCTTAAAATGTGTCTCGCTGTCTTTTTTTTTTTTTTTTTTTTACAAGCGACGATATTTAAACGATAAACGATTGACTATCAGTAAAAAAAACTCCAACTCATTCACGAGTGAAATGAAATAGAAATAGAAACAGCGGGACATCTCATCATCAGAGATTTGCAAAGATGTTGTTCAATCTTTTTATATTGTACGTTTGTATTTTGTACCTATGTATCTATGAGTATGTCTAGCCCTCTAATGGGATTCCACGCCAGAGACAGACAGATAGACAGACATTTTACTTTTTAGCATCCGCTTTCCATTTGCAAATTGACCAGATGACGTCGGCGTCCAACCTGTATGCATTGACAGATATAGCTGATACAGTAAAAGATTGAAAAATTGAAATATTGGAAAAATTTCCCCTGCATTCTATATAAAGAAATGCTAAAGGTGGGCAGATATAGTTGTAGAGACTCAGACCCAGTAGATTGAGTTATGATGGCCAATTATTGGAAATACAATCTCCAAGGGTTTCTTAAGGAAATGGCGAATGGATATTTAATTTATGTTTGGAAATTTTTTAAAATTTGTTATTCAAACTACCAGCGACCAGAACCACTGCACTGCACTCTTGTGTACAGATTGCGTGGGTGATGAACGATAGTCCAGCCCCTCATGTTGACAAAATTCCCAACAATCAACTTTTTCCATTTGCATTATTGTTTCCATAAAGATCCAAGTGACATGACGGTCACATTAAAGTGTCGTAAATCAGACGGAGAAGGCAAAGTAAATACATAAATTATGTGAAAATGGAGCAAACTTGTAAAAAAAAACCCTTTCTTGCCTTTTTGAATTCCTTTTACTTGAATTTTTTAATCAGTTATTTTTGTACCAGAACATTAACACTACTAGGTACTTCCTTAGTAGTATTTGCTAGCCATTGTCTTTATTTACATACATAGCACCAGCCCAGAGGCCACACTGCACATTGCACTGACTACCGTAACCGTTACAGAAAAACCCTCTGAAACTCTGAATAATTCCTTGATTTATTTTCCCCTTTTTTGACTGACTCGTGAGTCTTCCAGCGTGGATTGCATTGTTGAGGCCAAGAAGGAACAAAAGCTAGCGCGTGCTTTGCCTGACCATGTAAAAGAAAAAATATAAGACAGGCAATAATGTGGCTTTTTGTAACAGAACTACGATCTGGATCTAGTTACACACTCGCTTGATTGAATTTGAGCCTTTTTGCATTGAAATTTATGAAAAGTACAAAAGTACACAGAGAGTGACAGTAACTACAATTATACACAAAGTATATAATCACCCATGTAAATCTGATAGCAGAGGTTCAGTCATAAATAAGAGGGGTAGTTGGGCTTGTGTGTGTAGTAGTGTGGTGATTTAGAAGGGATCCAAAAAATACTACCTCAAGTCATGGGATGCCTTTATTTGGTGACTGAGTTGTGATCTTCTTGTGGGCTCTGAGTCCAAAAGGCCCGGCGGCCAGAGGTTTCCATCAAAAACGGACAAAAGTGGGCTGTTGAGCTGTTCCTTTCCTTGGTTTCTCTCTTCTGTACTGGGGTGTACGGTCACGAGGACTACAAATTTATAATAATAGTAATAAGACATTGAATATATTTGCATACCTGCATGGAATAGATACTGCTGCCTTTTCGCTTTTTGTACGTATTTTACTGATATATTGGCTTGGAAGTTATGAGCAACCTTCGTACTTCCACTCCTTGGGAAATCTGTGTAATCCAGTAAATGACTACTTGCGTACCTCAACAATAATGCATGGAAAATGGAAACATTGCGACTGCCTTTATTTTAGGGACAATTACTACATACATACGTTCGAAGGTATTGTGAATGCAACTATTGGATTCTCAAAAGATTCGCTTTGAAGTGCAAAACGAGGTATACATTTTATAAAAGTGTAAAAAGAAAATTTTCTTCTTTTCAAACTTCGACACGCTGCAATTATCTTTCAAAAAAAGTTTAAAAAGCGGAATTTGCTTCTTTTCAAAGTGCAAAACACGGTCACTACCGTTCAAAAAAAGTTTAAAAAGCAGAACTTGCTTCGTTTCAAAATGCAAAATGCGGTAACTACCTCTTAAAAAAGTGTAAAAACAAAATTTGCTTCTTTTGAAATAGCACCGTAAGAGCCTTTTAAAAACGTCTAAAAAGAGGTGCACAACTTTTAAAAAGGTGTATAAAGCAAAATTTGCTTCCTTTCAAAGTGCGAAGTAGTGCAATTGCGTTTTTTCAAATTGCAAAAAAAAACCTTTTCCTTCATTTTGATTGGGTAAAAATTGCAAAAATACCAAACTTGTTTTCACAGCGACCAAAACGTGCTAATTACATGCGTTTTCAGACAAATCAAACCTGCCAATTTACTGTTTAAAAAGTGAAGTAAAACGTACTAGGTAATTAAACACAAGAAAAGTCCAAACTGGGTAAAAAACAGAATTTTAGCTCAACCATTAATTACCATATTTTTGTATGTATACCTTTGTATCTACAAACACAATGGCTACACTATGAGAGTATAGCTGCCTATAGCAGCTACATATAGTGGAACCTCTATTAATACATCATTATATAGCTACTCTATTCCAGCTTTATAGCCATAGGCATAAATACATACAATATACCCCACCGGTCCAGGCTATCTACCTACATATAGCGTCAAAATCCCTTCCATTCCATTGATTTCTTTTCTTTTACTACGGAACTTGCTCACAACAATTGAGCGAGCGACTTGTACAGGACAGAGATCGTGTACTACAAGACACTGAAATAAAAAGCCACAAAATAAAAGTAGCAATGGCTCTGACTGACAAAAACAGACTGTTTTTGTGACCCAGAAGCCCCGCACAAACTTCCTTGTCTTGTCAAATAAGGAGTAGAAGAAAAAAATTCTCTTTTTTAAAAACTCTAACAAGAAGGAATTTATTGTATTTTTGTATTTGCATTGGGACTTGCACTTTTTAGCTCTGCCTTTGTTTTCACTAATTTCCCTTTGTTTATAGTTGGAGCACCTTTTTTAAGTTTTTACCTCATTCACGAATTTCCCTTTTATTTCTGCTTCTCCTTTGTTTCACATTTTTTTACGGGTCTCTGTATGCATGCATGTTTGTCTTTTTAATAGCTCGTGTATGTGAGTGTGTGTGTTCTTGAAATTTTGAATCTGTGTCTCTCTTTTGTTTCTCCGTGTTTACAACGGCAATCGGAAATGAAAAAAATTGACATATTTAAGAATAAAAATAATACACGGGTGTAAAAGTGCGTACATCGCTTATTGTATGCCTAAAAAAATTACAAATTACACCACAAAACGTAATTTATGGAAAGTCCCTCTCCTTGTTACAGATAGTAACACCACAGTAACTGGTTGGGATCTCGAAGTAGGGATCGGCAGTAGTAGTTGTAAAACGTTCACCGTTTCATTGCGCGTTGTTGAGAATAAAATATATAATGTGAAAGATTTTGATTGCGCCCCGCGACAAAGGAATTTTGATGAGGAGATGATTCTGCATTTATACTCTTAATAATTCACACACGGGAAAAATTGAAAACTTTATCTTTCCACTCATAGCGAGAGAGAGAGAGAGATGAGATATATAGAGCGATATAGAGGCCTATAGACATGTAGGCTATGATCCCTGATTCTCATTGCTATTATAATAATTACAGGGGTATAGACTTGGAGGTTGCTACAATTACATTTTACTAATCTTATACAAGTAATAATAAATGAAGCCCTGGGCTAAGGAGCAAAGTGAGGTAAACGCATTTCGAACAAATATAAAATAACAAAATGTAGGATGCTGCCACTACTTACCCCTTTTTGCCTCTTCGGCCAGGACAGTGGACTGTGTGAGAGGATTTTGAGTTTTGAGGGATGACTTGGCAATTTATTGAGTGCAGATTGGCAGCCGCACCTTCGTCATTCGTTGGTTCATCGCTCAGTGGAGAGTAGAGAGAAGGATCCTGTAAACTCTGTCTAAACTCCATTACACTACATTACACTCGAGTACATTACACTACAATTTACAATACATTAGCATTCCACATGATTTACATTACAACTACATCAGGACCTTATTATTGTGGCACATACACGTCTTCACCTCTCCATGTACAGATGCATCGAACAGATCTACACTCGTAGACGCAGGGATCGGGAAATCGTGTGGACACCTACTTACGCCGTTTATCCTCCACTTATGCACTCGCTCGCTTCTTTTACTCACTCACTCACTCACTGCCTCCATAAATATTAATTGAACACAAAAAAAACCGGAGCAAACTTCACAGACTTGCTCGTATTTACAGCAGAATGTACGGTTTTGGAAAAGTTCAAAAAGTTCTATTTACACTTTTGGCTTACAAAAAATAAAATTGGCACGGTTAGCGGCTGCATAGTTTGTTAACCTTTTCGTAACGGTAATATGTATACTTAGGTTTGAATGTTTTTGAAAATAGTAATTTCTAGTTTTTTCGAAAACGGTGATTTCTAGATTTTTGACCTTTTCAGTGTTATTTACTAGTTTTGACCATTTTGAAAAAGTGTTATTTACTAGTTTTGACTGCTTTGAAAAAGTGTTATTTACTAGTTTTGACTGCTTTGAAAAAGTGTTATTTACTAGTTTTGACTGCTTTGAAAAAGTGTTATTTACTAGTTTTGACCGTTTTGAAAAAGTTAATTTCTGGACCTAAACACTTTTGTAAAGCATTCTTTCTATGGTTCCCCAGTTCCTAATAGGTTGATTAGTGATTTTTTAATCAACTATTATTTCACGCATTGGGCATTGCGCAAGCTTTGAAACAAATTGCTATAAAAAAAAATACGTAACCCGCATTTTTATTTTTTGTTTCCCTCTGTCACTGTCAGTTCCCTGTCTCATTAGATGGACATTAGAGGACCCAATAATGGATGAATTGTAAAATATTTTTGCTTTGTATTTTTCCATCTTTTATTTTCTGGGCTTGAAATTGAAATTGAAGGAAATCAGGAATGTCAGTGTCAGTCAGTCAGTCAGTCAGTCAGTCAAATCAGAAATCAAATCAAATTCGTATTCAGAATCTAAATCAAAGCCAAAGTCACGTCAGTTACTAAAGAAATACACAAAATTCGTTTAAAGTAAAAGGTAAGGTACAAGTGTAGAGAGAGAGAGAGGGAACATGTGGGAAGGACAGAGGATACTTTTTGAAAAGTACTTCTTACAACTTGTTGTCCAAGTCAAAAGCTGGATGTATGAAATTTACAAACTACAGATGAGATAATCTAAATGTTTTCTGTCAAAGGATTGTTGTACACGTCTTACCTGGCAACCTGGCTGGGCTATGTATACCTAGGCAGGCAATATAGAGCGAATTTTATAATATTTTTCCACGTATAGATTATACACAGATATACTCCGTAGTATTATAGTAAGCAGTTGTCGTAAAATCTCATTTCCATGGGTAGACGAGACGAGACGAGAGAGACAGGTTCGAATTCCGCTTTCAATTGTTATAGTTTTTCCATGGAAAAAGTATTAAATAATAATGTCAGAATTAAAATGGAATCAAATCCAAATGAACAATAAAATAAAAGTGCGATGCGATGGAGTATGCAGATGCCTTTTCATTCACTTGACTTGGTTGGGACGTTGGGAGCGGTGTTCGTCTTTACAGAGATCTGTTCGAGTATATAGAGCATAGATACTTATTATTAAGATTATTCAGATTATAAGGGATAGACTTGTATAGAATAAAGTTACAAGTGTCGTTTTGCTTCTTACCTTTAAACATTTTATACTGATACACTATACATTATCGCAGATCGCACAGTCCTTTACTGTCTCTCGTTCAGATATTCTGCACTAAAGAGTAAAGATGGAAAGATTGCAACTCAAGTGAAGCGACAGCTGCTGCTCCACACAACCAGCGCAGCTCCATGCTGCTCAATAATATTAGAGTAATTACACATTATATCGCATCACACACCATTATTATTATTATTAATATTATTATTATTATTGTTATCCATACCCAAGCCAAGCAGACAGTCAACCGTAAAATACAGGTTAGCAGTTAATTGTAATTTTTGCTCGTAAAAATCCAAATCAAATCTCAGAGGCAGTCTCCCATGGTCTCCTATGACGTAAAAAAAAATGGTCAAAATGTCAAACTCAAAGGCAAAGTCAAAAGTCGTAATTACAATAATACAAAAGATCCAGTTTATTTTATTTCTAAATGGAATGATATTGAAATTGAATATATTTTATGAATGCATATACATACTATGAAAGAAAATTATACTCACAAGTCTTTAGCCAGGTAAGCACGTGAGTGTAGGTAGTTGTGTAGCTACAAAATGAAATGATTATTATACATTATTAAATAAATTATTATTTTCATTTTGTACAAACTACAGTGTAGTGAAGTGACCTTGCTACCGTAATCGTAATCGTATAAACTTTAATAGAACAAGTAATTCCAATCAGTCGTAATTCGTAAGCATAATATTATCGCTTTTTTTAATGATAAAATAATGTATAAAATACACCGTAAAACGGGACATGGCCCGAGGCTACAGTGATTTTAAATGTGTTCACTTCAGTAATATAAAATTTAGTGTCCATTTAAGCTATTTTGCTGAAAAAAGTCAGTTATTTTATGTCCGTCCGAGGGTAGGGTAATGGTAATATTAATTAATGCTCAATAATTCTAACATGGAATGACTTTAACACAAGTCTTCAATTAAAAATGAAGATTGTAACAATAACAACGACTGTCAATTGAATAACTAAAAAAAAAATAAACATAACTAATTTAATTGCACCATTTAAAAAAATGCATTCTTAATTGAGAGCCTCCTGTAGCTTCTCTCCCGTCAATGCTTGACTGACATGACCCGTAATACAATGATGACAGGAAAGGAAAACTATACAGAGCTATACAATACATAAATGTATACAGCATGAGATTATAAATTGCATTGTTTAATTTGTAATTTATAGTGTTGATTTCTGTTTTGTATTGTTTTTGTATTTTTCTTTTGCAAGCGTCTCTCTCCCTTTAGCTTCAAAGATACTGTTACCCCGTCATTTCCCTCTTGTTTGCTCGTCTTGGCTCAAAAACTGAAAAGTTGTAATAGTGTCTTGTTTTTTCCATGTCGTACTGTGTTGACGGGCTGGGCTTGTCTTGGTTTGGGTGGCAGTCATATCACTCAAACCAGTGCGCAGTGGGTTAAGAGGCAAAGTGTTGGTGGTGCTAAAGGCACTGTGCCTTCAAGAGTTGATGTAGGGACACATAGCCCCTTTTGCCTCTTAATCCACACCATCTGTAATAAAATAATAACAAAAATAATAATAATGGGATAGTGTAGCATAATGACATGACATGTCATACAACAATTACTACATTCTCGTATTGTTAAGTATAAGATTACGACGGCGATTACGACTACGATTACATAGGCTGCGATTATGTTCTTGTTCTTCTCCACTAATTTCTCTACCAGTGTGTAGTAGCTCTAGCAGTCAGTATAGGGAAACTGATATACATACTTATAACACACAAATCAGAGAGTAATAATTACAATTAATTGGAAGTTTCCCACATTTACGACTCCACTGACACTCATAATTTTCTTGATTTTGATTTCCTCAAAGATTCGAGCAAAAAAAAACGGAAAAACAACAGAGACAAAAAACCAACAATAAAGCAGGTAGTGCAATGCAATGGGCATTGCCACTGCACTGCACTGGTCGTTCGGTTCATAGTTTGTAAGAAGCAACATGGAGTTTTTCTGGAGGCTGTGGCAGATCTGTAATAAAGAAATAAAACACATTCTGATAAAATATATGTAACAAATACACCTATAGCTATGTACATATGTGGGCTCAACACGTAATGGTCACAATTACTGCGTAAAAGGAGAAGTAACTTTGTTTTTAACAAAATAAAATTATGTAAAAATACATAATGGAATTACTAACTACTACCAAGTAGCAACTTTGACGTTGTTAACATTGAAATATAATAGCATGGGAAGCTTAAAGTGTCTGCTTAGGTAATTATTACTTCGTGCCGTGCATAAGCTTTAAATACGGTAGCACACTAAAGTGTGGCTATACCCACGTTTACAGAACGCATTTGAATGCAGTACGAACACACAACGTCGTTTAAGAAGCAAAGTGATGCACATCCAAAGAACATCTATGTAGGTACCATGGACACTAGATCACTTTGCTTCTTAAGTGACGATAATACACATTAAAAATCAAAATTTTTGCTATTTTTTGTACTTGTGTTCTCTTCTCAAGCCCTACTGATAAGAGTAATAATAAAATCATCAAAACTTTTAAATATTAATTACAACTGACATTCTTATTATACATAGGGAAAAAATTCTGAAGAAAAATGAAAACTTGTTTTAAGACAAAAGACAATTCAATGGATTTTATGTTTACAGAACATTAACATTATGAGCATTATACCTACGTGAGTGTGAGTAGGTAGGTACGTGTTAGTTGGTTTATTTAATTGTTTAAATTGATTTTTAAGGGGGAAAGAAAGGATTGATAGACATTTATTTCTGTTATTGCGATATGATGCGTTAGGAAACGTATTTTATGAGGGAATTGTTTTAAAAGGTTTTTTTTTTACATTTTTTTTAGTTTTGGCAATTTTTTTGTAGGTGTATACATATTTTACTAAAATACGAAGGTATCTTGTCAGTACATAGGCAAGTAGGTATTCATACGTGTTTTAAATGGAACCAGTACATAACAAGTGCAAACTGCTGGATTATTAGCAACGCAATTTCATTCAGCAATTCAGCATGTATTGGCACAGGGAATTTTTACAGTCATGTTTTTATGAAGCGAATGGCTGCCTGGTGAGAATTCAGCAGTTTTTATTTAAATTACACATTATGTTACGTGTGTTTCTTTATTATGCAATAAATGTATGTCATTTTGCAACTTTTGAGATGCATGTAATTAGGACATTTTGCACGTTTGAAAAACACGTAATTACGATATTTTGCGCCTCTCCAAAAAGTTGCAGGTATGAACTTGTACAAGCTTCAAAAAGTCTTACAGTTTTTCAGAAGCTTGCGAATAGGCCGGCCATCTTGTACTTTCCTAAAACTAGTAGGTTTTTTTGGCACCTTTTCAAAAACATAGAGAACATACAACAACATAAATTGCACACGTTTTAAGAAAATTGTCAACCCCTTCAGAATACAGTCAAAATAATGCAGCTAAATAATTTGTACCTGTTTAAAAGCATCATTTGGACCCTTTCGGAGCCATTGTACATGTGTCCTTTTGCTCCTTTCAGTCCGCTGTGGTAGCTGCGCTGAAAACGTTGAAAGTTGAGAGCATTTAATCCCTGGTTTGACTTTGACTTCTTTGAAATCGATTATCCAGTTAAGTTCTTCCACTCGTGCGTCTGTCTCATTGTGCGTGTGTACTCAGGCAAAACTAAACGAAAAAAAAAACCCGTTGGTCAAGAGATTAAAAAAAAATCCTTTCAAATCCCATGTTGGTATATGCATCTTCAAACTCCAGTATTTTTTTTGTATATTATTATTCTCCGTATCTCGACTCTGTTTTCATCTTCTTTACTTTCTGCTTGACAGCCCAACATCTGATCTTGTAAGTATGACTTGAAGTGTATTATTGAGGACTAATATTACCGACGCCGACAAGGCGGAGCTTCCCAACACTTTCAATTTCAACAAGGGGAAAAATCACGCTCGCTCACACACCACACCACAATAAGCCTCACCGCAACACAAACAACACTCACTCGACACACAAACAAACAAACAAACAAACGAACACAAAAAATAGTATCGTAATTGTAATTGTATTTCAATACCTCTATACACGTTGTACATACTACAACCTATAATTTATTGTGAAAATAGGTCTAACTATTAAACCTGTAAAGGTATATGGCCCATTACATAAATACGTGCACCCAGCCTGTCAGTGGTTACAATAATGCAGACGGCACAAAGCGTTTCCGATTTTAGAGAAAAATAAATAAGCAATAACAGACGTACGCGCTACCAACATGTGTGTCAGGTAACTATGTGTACTTATATCTAATGTATAACATTTTTAAAAAATCAAGTTTAGGGCTTTCCAAATATTACATTGAACGATTGAGGTACAAAGTTAGTGCAGTGAATCTTTCAAAAAATGTATAATAAAGCAATATAATTTCAAATTCATTCCAAACGTGGTGTTTCCTTGACGTAATAATTGAAAAGACACTCCAGGCTATTGTAGATATACCTTCTTTCGTACTAGTTAGAGCGTTCCCTTCCCGTCCTTTCTACCTGAAATCAAAGGAGGTTACAGACTCAAATCCAGAATCCCAGCAAACGCTGTACGAGATAGAATTATTACGAATGAGAAAGAATTAAGACGTTTTATATTTTTTTGTTGCTATTTCCTTCCCATCAAGTTGAAGTTACTGGTCAGAAATTATTCATGCGTTTAGACAATTCATAATTTAATACGCTTCTCTCGCTCAAATTGCACTTTGCACTATGCAGGCCTTGGCTTCAGTGTAAGTAGGCAGGTGCCTATACGAACATAGTACATACGTATCTATATTCCTTGAAATCTTGTAAATACCTACTAAAGTTACTTTATATCTCGACTCACTTTACGGCTTCGTTTCCATTGAGACATTATGAGCCGACGAGAGACTCACTTTCATGCAATTTCCACGGAAACTGGTTGGATTTATTATTTGGGGAATTATGACAGACAGACAGTGCAGTGCTAGGCTGGAGTGTGTAGTTAACACACATTTACTAAGAAACAAAAAGAGAGTCAGACACCGTGAAATCATAGCGTATTGAATTAAATGCCATGAAATTGCAGACGGACGACGGACGGAGAAGCGAAATGAAATATATACCAAGGAAATGTAATAGTCAATATACCTACATACACTGTACATTGAGCATTACATCTGGGCTAATACAAAATAAAACTAGGTAAATGTCATGATATATTTAATTGCTGTACTTTACTTGCACTGTAGAGACACAAACACGTGACTTGAATTTCATTGGATTTTGAGAATTCCCTTAAAATTTGACAAGGTAGCAAGAATTTATTAAAAAGTAAAAACGGTCACTTTTATATGCTTGATATATAGCCAGGAGCTCCAGCCATATTTATAGGTATAGCAAATTCATATTTTTTAAAGTAGAGCTAGGGTCCTTTCAAATATGACGTCAATCTTTTATTTGAAAAAGAGCTTTCAAAATAAGCTAATAAAAACGGTTAATAAAGTTTCATTTTTATAAAGTTCAACCACGCGATATGTCGCTTTTCAAAAACAAATCAAGCCTGAGATTTTCGTTTCAAAAAAGTATAAAATATAATATTTTAGCCTTTTTAAAAAGTATAAAACATGGTATTTAAGCCTTGAAAAAAAGTTGTTTGTAAAACATCATTTTTAAAGGCTCCCTACAGGAAAAAAAATAAATAAAAAAAGTAATTATTATACCTACGTGTACTGTGTGCATAGAAGATGGCCCAGCGGATGAATCAAATGAGGAATGGCAGGGCAGACAGGACCGAGGAGAAGGAATTGGAGTGCGATGTGTGTGTCCACTTCCATTTCCACTCAGCACTTTAATTAGTTTCCTAGAAAGGATTATTAAAATTAAAAATCTGTGGATTAAAGTCCATTAACTAGTGCATTGCATTGCATTGGCATTGCATTGGGAATAATAATAATAATAATAATAATGGGCATACCTATATAATTGTCTTCTGTACACCCTTCCAGCCTTTCTTCTTCTGCTGTCGTCAGATTATCATCATTTTACTTATCATCCAACCATCACCATCTTCATTATTATTGCCAGGTTACATAGCTGTCTATGATATGTATATATATATATATATCTTTGTATATTACTTAGATATGCACGTATAGAAATCCTGCTGTCGCCATTGCATAGCATCGTCGTTGAAATCTTTCCGTGCAGTAATCGTTCCAAGAATTTTCCCAATGTCCATTAATTAACACCGCAACATGAGATCCTTTAGAGCTGATCTCGACTCTGTCATTTCAAAAACCATTGTACACCAAATACCAACATCGTAGGTAGCTCATCACCATCGCTTTTAATATTTTAAAAAAGTGCAAATACCACAATTTCGACTAACTTTTTAAGAAGGGCAAAATAGCAGTTTTACAGGGTACTTTTAAAAAAAGTTCGAGTAGCATACAGTAATTTAGTAGTTACCATTTTTAAACAGTGATTGAACCAGAAATATAAAAAACAAATAAGAAATATAAAAAAAGTTCTTCATAAATAAAAATAATAATGTAAAAACAAAAACGTTCCACTGACTTTTAACTTTTGTAAAAGAAAGCCAGGAAAAAATGAAATCCCTACACAATAGACAATGGTAATAAATGGAGCTTTGGAACTACGATGTGAATTTAAGTTGAGCCGGCATTTTTGTATCCATTTATATTTACAGAACAAGAACAAATAAATTATAATCGTAATGCTAATGACAAATGATTGCAGAGTACACACTTCCCACTTCCATGATATCTCTTTCTTGAAAGTATGTACCTAGACGTGTACAACAACACATATTTGTTTTGAAGACACTCTTCTCTGCAATCAAGGGAGGAGAACGTGGAACGTGAGGAAAAGTGTGAGAAAATTGTATTTTTAAATTTAAACTGAAGCACAGTAAGCTCCCAAATTATGATTGAACACAAAAAAAAAGTAGAGACTAACAGAGTACCTAAACACACACTACAAAATATCACTACAATAATTTAATACTTGCAACTACAATACAATACAGACAATCCCTTTGCATTCTACATGCCGCTACATACTTACAAACCCTGTACAAAATGATGGTGTAATTGGAATAGAAGGAAGAAAAAAAACATATACACACAAAAAATCATCTGAGGAAGCTGGTAATTTGTTGATTTTGATATTTGAGTTGAGTCTTGAGAGAGACTTGACTTGAGTCATGGGTATTAAATGATGAAATAAATTATAAATGCTAATAGTTACTAATTATGCGAGGACTAGAAAAACTCACGACTTTCAGACCATTATTATTATCAACAGAGCAGCCACTGTCACTCTGTTTCTTTATATATTTCTTTCTCTAATTGGTCCAGACAGAGCTACAATAACCTACATCAGTCTTCTGTTGAGTTTGTACAGAGACAAAAATAATTATTGAAAGGTATCCGATGCAGTTCACAGTACAGTATAATAACATGTAATTAGAGGTAAAATAAATAAATAGCCTACTGAATACTGAAGGTAAATATACAGAGTACCTATATACATACATGTTAGAGGTACCAGCAAAAAGTGCTATCTACTGGCTGCATTTTTTCAAAGAATATAAATATGGCTTAAGTCTCATACCTTGAAGGCACAGCGGAGCACAGCATCACATTTTCTGTATTTATTCACGTGTTATCTCCGCAAATTAGCTTCTACTTGTGTTCCACACACATTTCCTCTGATTTCTTTCGATCGTATATCCAGAGGGAATAAAAAACAGCAGCGTTGACTTACTCCTAACCTGAATAAAAGTACAATACAAGAAATCAGAATCAGAGCCAGAATTTTTAAAAATCAGTGAGTGTCTTTGCTACTTTCATGTCATTACATTATTGCACTGCGTTTCATGTACACGTCAAGTTGGCGATTTGGATCTTCTCATAGACATCTCAGCCGACCCATGAGATGCGTTTCTTCCATCTGTAAAGAAATCCAAATTATCTTAATTTACAGTGTAACAGGAACAGTACAACTGTGCACTGTAAATAGTAAATGGTACAAGTATCGTGGAGTGTGGAGTCTAATTTTCATTACTGAATTTATTTATATCCATCCATATCGCATTTCAGCCATCAACATTCCATTCCGTCCTCCGTGGTCGTGGCTTTGTAATTATGCCTCAAGTCCTGAGTCTTCTGACTGAATAGACATAACAAGTACACGGCTAGACAGACGTCGATGTATCTAGTTTATCCCATTTAAATAGTTTAAATTATCAGCCAAATCATTATAGCACCCTGCGTAGAGAGTGTGGGACGGTGGAAAAGGAACTGACGTCTCATGAAATTCCTGTGGAAATAAATTAATAATGATAAATTATAAGCATGGATTAATGCGGTAAATTGATGGTTTCTTAAAAATTCCTTTGAGGAGGAAAAGCACTTTAAGTGTAGGTCGTTTGACATATTAGTGGAGAAAGTTATCAAGAGATTCCAACGGTACAAAAATACTTTCAAACTTTCAACTGGTGCAAAATTTTATACATCTGCATTCTGTCATCCTTAGTGCAATACCGCAGTTTAAAAAAGCGAAGCAAAGTGACGACGAGGGAAATGTGTTAAGATACAAAGCGATTCTGCTTTTTCATGAAGCCTTAAAACGGGAACAACATTTTCCGTTTTGTTTTTTAAATATTGATAAAATCTAGTCCTTTAATGTTATGCAACAATAAATTCTTACCCTTTTAAAGAGGTGTAAAACTGATTTGGCCTTTTGGATAAACGCACAACTTGAATTTAAACATGCAATTTCTCCAACACCACATTTAGAAAACATGGAAAACTTCCATTAACGTTTTTTAAAATCTGTGAAATGGGGATTTTCACTTTTTAGAAACATACGCGCCATTTTGCATCTTAAGCAGCGATATGATTTGTAGTTATACTAATGAATTGTGTCCTATTTTTAAAAAAGCAGATTAATTAATGCAAACGAACTATCAATAGAAATAGCTTATGACTTTGGGTTTTAAATTGTACTAAATATTTGTATTTCTTGCTTGCTTTGCAGATGTGGCAGGACATTGAGAGTGTCCTCCTGGGGGAGGCATCGTCGGACACCTCTGGCGGTCTTCTAAGTGACCCCTCCAGTCCGACGGGCTCCTCCATCTCCTCCACGTCAACCCGCCGTTGTTCCGAGTCTCCACTGGCAGGTCAGTCAGTGTCCTCGCTGTCACCCGCGGAGGGGCCCACGTACCACCAAATCCACTCCGTGTCCCCCGGCCCCACCATCAACGACTGCTACCGAACGAACATCGTCTTCGACTTGGTCCCACACGTCCCGAACCCTCCCACCGTCTCCACGGTCATCACCCCCTACACCAGCACCGAAGATTACATCGACCTGGACCTTCTCATCAACCGAGCTGCCGAGGACCTCTCCTTCTTCCCCACCAACAACCTCACGCCCATCAACACCAGTCCGCAGACGGCCGCCCATCACACCAACAACCACCAAAACAATTTAAATCACAATCAGAATGCGACCAGTCATAGCCATATCCACAGCCATAATCATAGCCATAGCTACCCCGATCACCAAGACTCAGCGATCAACACAGCACTCACACTACAATTGAATTCGGCTCCCAGCCCCATTACAAACAGCACTAATAGTACCCACAACAATAGTAGCAACAACCCCAATCTAGCCATTAATAGTCTCAACAATCGATCATTGACCTCTGACCTCCATCACCATCACCACCATCCGCCCCGACTTCTCGACATTGCCCCTGGCCCCACCAGCACCCTGTCCACTATCGCTGTCCCCGTTCGAGCCACTCAAAATTCCCTCTGTACAAACAACGGTAACGGTAGCAGCAACCTCGAAGAGTACGATGCCATCATGACTGTGATTCCAAACAATAGTTACACAAACGGTCAAATGTCCCCGCCCGCCAGTCCCGAAACGACTAGTAGCTGCAAGGGTCTGGGGCTGCTCAGTAGTGCTAGCAGCAGTCTCACGATCATCGACAGCAAAAATAGCAACAGTATTGTCATGTGTGGTAGTCATTCGATAGTCCAAAGGTCAGCGATGAATGGTTCTAGTGGGGGTGGCGGTCTTGGTGGCTCAAGTGAAACGACGTCATTAATTACGAGTGTGTCTTCAATGCTGTCGCCTTCGTCCACCTCCTCGTCATCCTCATCTTCGTCCTCCTCCTCGTCCTCGTCCACCTCATCATTGTTGAGCAATGGGAATGGAAGCAGCAGTCTGTCAACAAACTTAAATGTTCAAAATCAAAATGTACTTCAAAATCAGAGTCAAAAGACGATAGTGCTGCCGAGTATCTCGACACTCGGGAAGAGCTCACCCGTGACCGTTAGTCTGTACCATAGTAGTTGTAGTAGTAGTGCTGCCAGCTCCGGAACCGGAACCGGAACCGGCCCCGGCTCCGGGACCAGTCCCACCACCATCCAATTAAAAGTGATGACGCCCCCCTCCTCCCCCAATCTCGTGGAACTCCTCACCTCGTCGGCCACGATGATCCTCCCCAATAATCACAGTACTCACAGCAGCAGCTCCACAAATCAGCAGCGGCAGAATCAAAGTCAGCACCCAGCGCTAGTCCCCCCTCCCAATTCGAGGGGATCCCATGGGAATAGTAGTAGTAACAATAGTAGTAGTAATAATCACGACCCGATGAGTAAAGGGGGTGGCAATGGGAAAAGGCCGAGGCGGGGTTGGGGCCGGAAAAAAGTCACGACGCACACCTGCTCCCATCCCGGCTGCAGTAAAACCTACACCAAGTCATCCCATTTGAAGGCCCATCTCCGGACGCACACGGGGGAGAAGCCCTACCAGTGCAACTGGAAGGGCTGCGGATGGAAATTTGCAAGGTCCGACGAGCTCACCCGACACTACCGGAAGCACACGGGGGATCGACCCTTCCACTGTCGACTCTGTGACCGAGCCTTCTCACGATCGGACCACTTGTCCCTCCACATGAAGCGACATGTGAGTGTTTAAAAAAGTCTCAAAAATTATAGCTTGACCCGTAATAGGTACATTCGTACGCTGATATGATGGATAGCAGTTCTTCACTGTCAATAAAGTACTACTATAGGCATTCAACAGCGCGTCACTGAACACTCTGTAGAAGATAGTAAAATAAAATACATTTAAGCATTCAGAGTAAGAGTATATCCATATATATATATATAAATGCTGTTATAGGTATACACTGCCTCAATATAAGAGTAAACATGTACCGAATACCGATAACTTCCTTTCAAGTATGACGTCATAGAACTGACTTTTTTAAAAACAAATGTCACACATTTGAAATTTTTTTAAAGTTGAATTTTAAGTTTTGGTTTATTCGAAAATGCGCATAATATTATGTTTTTTCATCTGTTTGATTTTTTTTTCAATGCATTTTTCTAACTCAAATCTTATGACGTCATATTTGGAAGGTTTCTTACTCACGATTAGCTCATATCTCAATCGACTTCAACTACTCATATATGTAAGAAAACTACAAAATAGTGCCCAATTCATTACAGAGCATAAATTCCCTAGATATGTACAATCTATTAAAAAGTTGGGACATAAATTCGATATAAATCGATCGTGTATCAAAAGCAATGGATCCGATACAGCGACAAAAGAGATGTATGCTCACAATTATAAACAACAAAAAATGAGTGTGTAGCTAGGTAATTATAATGAAATTACTTTTATCCAACAAGGTAGAGAAGTTGGGCAAAGAAATTTTACAACGTGTGTCTTTTAGCGATTATTATAATGCATTTACTTATATACTACTTAAATATAAAATAATTTTTGAAAAATAAATGTACGTAAGATTATAATGAAATTATATTAGATAGTAAATAGAAATAAGAAATTATATATTAGTTTTTAAACCATAGTAGTTCTTGATTGCTTTCCATTTCTTAAACTACAACGATGGATCTACATAGGTATATATTATCTCTGTCTTAAAAGTTTTATATTATTTTTATTTCATTATTTTATATTTCAATTATTGAAATATTTTCGAGAGTTAAAAAAAAGGAGTATTTAAGCGCAATTATAAATTGTTTTGATTATATGCGTGGACCTTCTTGCATGTGTACCTATTACTTCAGATTGTAGTCGATGTCTCCTTTATGGGGACATTTAGGCTTAAGATTATATTTTAGTTAGTTTACATTTTTCAGAATAAATAAATAAACATTACATAATATACATTTTACACATATATTTTAACCACTTCATGCTACATACACATGTCTGTATACTCATACATGTAGGTACTTACATGATAGTGATGATATTATAGAATCAATAATAATTCTTATTTTTTAATAATTTAATATACATTTTATGTTTACGTACCTCATATTGTCATATTTTTTTGTTCTTGTTGCTCTGTACTCTTTCCCCTCGATAGTAGGACCCTATATAAGGATAGGCTAGAAGTAAAGTAGGTCAGTAGGAATAGTATCAGTATAGTAGCAGTAGATATGTACATCCATCATGTATTTTGTTTAAAGTTTTATAGCGAGATCCGATCCCCGGGTTTTTGAATTTTCCAAGTTTATTTTGTCAATTTGATTACCGCATCGATCTTGTGTCTTGAGTCTCCTGTCAAAAATGTTCTATAAAATAGATTTTAGAATTTCCACAAAAAAAACACATTGTCAATGTCAATCGAGCCTTTTGTCAGTGTCATCGCCGTCATCATCATCATTATTACTTATATACGTACGTGTTTATATACTTAAATAAATATCTCTATAGTCTATAGTATCTCTAGTAAGTCTATACCAAATACGACATACATACCTTCATTATTTCCTTCATGAGTACTGATTCTTCTATATACCTACAATAAAAAGTATAACATCAAATATTAATTTTAGTAGAAGTTACCTATCGTCATTTTAGAAGCAAAGTGATGCACCATCATCATCATGCTTCTTAGACGACGATATGTCATGTTAAAAATACTATTCTATACACCAATATATATACTATGTATAATATATGTAATGTTGGCTATATCTTATTACTTACAAATATTCTATAAAATTTAACTCACACATTTTTATGTTTACTTAATTATTACCTATTTAACTTTCTCATTCAATCACGTCACACTCGTCCTTTTGATTTTCAGTGAATTTCTGGAGGTAACGATGAGCTAATGAATTACTTGAATCAAAGACACCAAAATCAAAACACAAAAAAGCTATTACCTTTACACAACTGTCTGTAATCTTGGGCTTTATAACTAACCTAGTAGATGATGCCTAAGCATTTTACGTTTTTATGAATTATGACTAACTACATCATTATTATACCTGCGCAAATCCGACAAACAATCGACAAAAATATTGACAAAATATGAATGTACGCATACCTTATATGGCAATGAGGGACTCAACTTTTTTTTATACCAATTTAAACTTAACAATGCAAATTTGAACGTATGACGTAAAGTTGGTACTTGTTACAGAGATCTGTCGTTTGTTGTTCCCACAATATATTATTTAAAATTACAAAACAAAACCAAATACAATCACCACAAAAACCACACTACAACAAACAACAATGCAATGCCAAGCCAAATGCCATGATCATGCCGAGTGTAGGAAAAAATGTTCCCAGAAAATATATTCCTTGTATTATACGATTACTTAAAAACGTGCTCACAATCAAATTCGTAACACATTAAATTTATACTTACATAAGTACTTACTGCCTGCCATTGGGTTACCTACACTTACGGAACATCAAAACCAACATAATTTACTAAATTTAAAAACTACACTACTTAAAAGTAAGCCCAAATAGTTCCTGAAATGCAACTTCAACTTCGTTCCCATTTGTATTACAGCTGCCAACATTGGAAACTAAAACAATTTCAAAAGTGTCAATACTCCGTCTTTTGTAAAATATAAATCAATAAGATCCAGATTTTATAATCTAATGAAGGCCAAAATTTCGCAAAAACGAATCTTTTTTCCAGGAACATTTTTTCCGTCATCCGTATCTCGATCATGCCATGACAAACGTTGAACGTCAAAAGTAGCAGCTACTTACAACCTATTCCAATTCCAAATACCAACACACACAAAATACAACAAAATTAAAAACTCACGATCAAAATCACACAATGAATGTCGAAATTACCTATTTTAAAAGTACCTGGGTATACAAATTACATTTAATTTTATTATTTCTACATACCTATTCTTTAACTAACCGTCAACCGTTACCACCATCAACTATCAACTATGACCGTCGACCGATTCTGACTAGTGAGCATATTGCAACCTGCAACCTGCCATCCAGCCAGTGCAACCCAAATTTAAAACATGAAACAGTTAAACCTTAATTACACTACTTTTGATAGTTAACTTGTAAATGAATTAGAGATTAAAATATAGGAACAATTTATTGACAATGAAACTAAACAAAAAGCTTGGATGAAATTACGAAAGTATGGAAATACTATAAAAACTATATACGATGATAGCACAACGAAAAAATTAGTAAAAATACTTGTGTTAGATTAAAACTACATCTACAGTCTATAATAATTATTAATTACATTTAGCGGTCTTAATTATGATTGTAATTGTAAAAAATGTTAATTGTCAAATGTCAAACGTCAAATGTGGAAATGTTGTAGAAATGTTGAATGTACATCTTCGCACTAATTTGTTCGTTAACTGTACAATTTCTAGATTTTAAATTTCCCGGGTTGTACAGTTTAATTGTGAAATGAGTTTGCGAAAAAGTCAAGACAAACACACACTCAAGGGCCAAGGCTCCAGTTATTAAGATGAAGATTTAATTAATTAGTAATTAGTACTAATAGTTAATTATGATTCCAATACAATCTTAATTAGTCACAAACACACACACACTGTATTACAAATCACAATGCAATGCTGAGCACACACGTTGTCTGTAAACTGTAACTTAAAAAAATTAAAATTATTCACTTCAAAACAAAATAGTTTGATAAAATTATATACGTGTATTTTTAGTATGGCAGGTCGAACGGGTGTTAAATTTTACTCTGTAATTAAAATAAGGCATAAATTGGAGTATAATATTATAATTTTTGCATTTAAAAATCAAAGAATCACACACCCTTCATTACCATTACATTCACACAAAAGTACTTAAATAAAATATCCGCAAACATAATTATAATTGCAAAATAATTATGCATTTTATCAAACCAGGAAAAATTCCGGAAGTACATAATAATAAATTAACGTCGGTGTCATAATATATATAGTCAATAAGTCATAATACATCGTAATGAGTTATGATGACGATGATAACTTTTAAATGTTTTAAACTCAGTGATACAAAATATATATATATATATAAAGATAATTATATATCTATATAAATATACTATAATAATTATTACAAATGTACTTTAAACTAACACACATTTATGTGAACAAACAAAGAAACAAACCAACCAACCAACAACATAGGACTTCACGAACAAAACTACGCACTTACCTATATAATTATAATTATATAATAAAAACATATATAAATATATATATGACGTATAATTATATACCATGCACCAAAAGGATAATGATAATGATGTAACTTACAGCTTCAATTCATTCATTAATAAAAATAATCATAATAAAAGTTTCTCAATGAAAAATTAATGTCAAGATTTGAACGTCTCTTTTGCTCTTTCTTGAGTGCGTTAAGCATTTTTCACTTCCATTTTGGTTTGAATTTGAAATGACAGAAAGAAATGGAAATGGTAAAACAGAACAGGGCAGCACGTGTAGGCAATTACTACTTGCTATTGCTACTCATAATCCATTTCCTATAGCATATCTATAGCGGATATATCTATATAGTTCATTTCCCTGTAAAACAAAGGCAACTATAATAATTATAGATTACAGTACTCCAAAGATTTACCGTGCAATTTGCATTTTTAACGGAACAATGGTTTCTCCATTTTCAAATGCAACCAACTTAACTCTAGTAAAAAGAGTGTAGGATCTTTCTCTATGCATATTTTATACCTATAGTCATAAAAATGACAGGGGCAACAGCAACCACGGCACGGCAATCAAAAGTGCAAGGCTTTCATTCGGAATGTCCCACTACCCTAAAATCAGTCAGTAGTTGCAATAAGGCATATAGCTGTAATTAATATATTTATATAGACTTGTGTATATAGCTATACGGATATGGCTACGGACCCACATACTTGTATGATTTCATGTAATCAGTCGTAAAATGCGTGTAATTCACACAGGAAAAATTTGGCGAGGGAGTCAATGGAGTCCTGGGGCCATCAAGACCATGACCGGGAGATTTTTTCGTTGTAAACTTACAATAATTATAGCTTGTACGCACATGGGTATAAGGTACTATGGTTACAATAACAGTACTGAAGATACTTTAATAAAAGTTTCGATTTATTGCCACTACATATTTACCAAAGGAAGGAACCTTTAAAATATTACGTTATGGGGTTGTTAGAAGGAGACACTTTAGAAACGTTTAACTTGATATTTACGCCTACAGCCAGCCTACAGTAAAATATGGTTAAAAACGTGACACTTTAGAAAAGTGTAAAACATAAAAATTGCGCAACACAAAACGCAGAATATGCTAATTAGACGTTTTTGAAAAGGAACAAAATGTTCTTATTACACCTTTTTGGAATGGTGGAAAATATCGTATTAACACCTTTTTGAAAAGACGGAAAATAATGTATTTACACCTTTTTGAAAAGATGGAAATTTCCTACTTACACCTTTTTGAAAAGATGGCCTATTTACACCTTTTTAAAAAGATGGAAATTTCCTATTTACACCGTTTTGAAAAGATGCAACATATAGAATTTACACCTTTTTGAAAAGATGGAAAATATCCAATTCACACCGTTTTGAAAAGGTGCAAAATATCCAATTTAGATCTTTTTTAAAAGATGGAAATTTCCTATTTACGCCTTTTTGAAAAGATGCAAAATATCCAATTCACACCTCTTTGAAAAGGTGCAAAAATAAGAATCAGTCTTTTCTGTGTTGCGTAATAACTGAACAAGTCTTGACAGTTACCGCTGATTTTTCTGCACAGAGCGCAGAGCCCACTGCCACTGTCACTGCCTGCCTACCATCTCTTCACACATTTAATTTTAATTTTAATAGCCGCAACGCCGTAACCGTCCGACGGAGACGGAGATCAAAGGCACATGCATAGCCAATATATTATTATTATGTATGATGACGATGCTATCGCTCGTCCCATTGCATTGGACTGCCGTCTACACTAATAACACTAAAAGATAAGACAGTCCCATGAAATATTGAAATACAAAATGGTAGGATGATGACAGACCGCATGAAAATCGAAAGTTTTTTTTCTTCACATATTTAATAGTACCCACGGCCCACGACTCCGACCTACATGTAAGTAAGTAAGTGCACAATAATATTTAGTATGTACTATCACTGCGTAATAACGAACGACCCTAGCAATGGATTGGAAATATGTTGAGATGGGCTCTGAAATGATCTCAGTCTGCGTCTGTCGCCTTCTGCCAGCCTCCTTGGTTGTTTTTGTGTGTCCGTCTGACAAGAGGACAGATCGAGTCAGAGAGCAGCAGCAGCAGCAGCAGCAACGGCGGAGTGAAGTGGATCGCCGATCGTAGCCCTGAGCATAAAATGATAATAATATTATAATATATAATTAATTGTATGGGGTTGCGGAGGGACTTTGAAGAAATAAGAAAGTGAAACGGTGGTATTTCTGATTTCCAATTCTAATCTATCTGTCTCATTGATTACCTTCATAGGGCTTTTAATCGATTCATCATCTCATAAGCACAAACAGAGTCCATTAGGTTCCCTCAGCAGAGCACTTGGCCACAGACGCGGGCTCCTGGCTCAAGAGGCAAAAGGACGCATCTGCAGAAAGCAGGGAAATTCTCTAACAGGCCAGTCCTTGTGATGGAGAAAACAAGGCTTTAAAAGCTCTTTACTATGCATTATTAGTCGTTGTGAAAGGAAATAGAATAAATTTTACTTGTTTTTTTTTGAAAAGGTGCAAAATGTTTTATTTACACGATTTTGAAAAGGTGCAAAATATTCTATTTCATGTTTTAGAAAAGGTGTAAAACGCAATAGGTATGTAAATACTTGTTTTTGAAAAGATGCAAACTGTTCTATTTCCAAGTGTAGAAAAGGAGCGGAATGTAATTTTTACGTGCTTTTGAAAAGGTGCACAATATTTTCGTTAAGTGTTTTTGAAAATCCGCAAAATGTGCTATTTGCACGTTTTTGAAAAAGTGCAAAATGTTCTAGTTGCATGTTTTTGAAAAGCCGCAAAATGTTCTAGTTGAATGTTTTTGAAAAGGTGCAAAATGTTCTATTTGTATTTTTTTAAAAAAAGGAGCAAATTGTAATATTTACTTGTTTTTGAAAAGGTACAAAATCAAATAATTACTTGTTTTTGAAAAGGCGTAAAATGTTCTACTTGCATTTTTTAAAAAAGGCGCAAAATGTAATATTTACGTGTTCTTGAAAAGGTGCCAAATGTACTATTTACTTTTTCCAAAAGCCTGCAAAACGATACATCTCAACCCCATAATCTTACCTCAAAATATTACTAAACAAGGGTACTCATCTCCTTGGCGCTTACAGTTAGAATTTAAATTACAATAATATAACCGATCCAGATACCTCATTTTGCTCCTTAGGCCATGCACTACCCATATAACTTGTGACTACTGAGCAAGTACAAAGGCTAAAAGGCAGAGGCATTCCTACAGCAACGGTTGGGCTCTGTATGTAATCTCACTCAACATATCTGCAGTTGCTCGCTCGTTTGTTGCGGTGGTTAGCTATGTATATAGTGTCTTGATATTGTTGTTTTGTTTTGTTTTTTTTTTGGTTCACATTTCCCTGTGCAAGATTTACTTTGAAGCCTTTGTAGTTTAGTGATAGTCGTTCATAACTTGATAGTTTTTTGGCTCTTGGCTTCTTGGCATATTCTACTATCTTTTTTGAACCAACTCACACACAGACTCTCAAACTCTTACTTCACTCCGCATAAATCAAAATATAAAAATGTAGACTGAGGGTAGTACACCAGCACCAGCACAAGAGGCAATAAGATAGGAGATATTTCAATCGAATATCAAATTCCATTTCCATTCCATTGACGGCTATCAAGTCACACAACACAAGATCTTTCTTATATGTATATAGCGAAAAAGTACCTACATACATACAAGTATAGTGTATCTGTACAGACTATAGGCTATACACACAGTATTCAATTACAAAACTCATTCTTAAATTCTAACTTGCACTAGCTGTGGGTAATGCAATACAATACGATTCAAAATCCCTATAGCTATACGGCTATATAGTTTTGCTATAGAGTGCTATATAGTGCTATATAGCGAAACGAAAAAGCTCAGAGAATAAGTCGTGAGTCGTAAGTCGTGTATGTGTGCAGATCCCAGTTCAGGGGATAATAATCGATCTCGATAATAATAATGCTAATGTACCGTAAAACGTTTAAAACTTAATCACCACTGCATATACATACATGTGACATAAATAATAATATATTGTGCTTTTAGTAGATTTAGATAGCCATACAGTGATGGAGTAAATGGCCATTGGTGGGTCACTATAATTATTACTATCGTCTATAGGTATACTGAACCATATCAGTATCAGTAGCATCCTATAGATTTTAAATATCATACTTTTGTAGCCTGTGTGGTGTATAATTTGTAGGTATTTTATTGCTCAATAACAAGACAAACACGATTGATTTTCAAATGCGTAATTTATTGAGACCTCTGTATTATGTATGTATGTATGTATGTATGTATGTATTACTCATGTATTTTTAAATTATTATTTTACTTTAAAATGTAATATGTCACGCTCATAGGCAGCCCAAATCCAAATACAAAATCAAAATAATAAAATTAGGTATTCTATTAGATATATACCTATGTTTACTTGTATGGGAATTTGAGATTGGAATGCAATAATAATGTGGCTCGAAAACAAAATAAATAAAACGTTTTTTTCTAGGTTATTTATTGTGATTATAATGATTATTTAAAGTTTACATTAGAGTCAAAATGAAAAACAACTATAGAATCTATTGAGAAATTTAATTCCATTTGCAAACAGTGGAGCGTCTCTTTAATCTTTATGGCCCATGCACATACCTACATATAATAGTATTACTGAGGAACTACGTGTGCTATATATATAATATGTTTGTATGACTGATGCATATAGCCAGGTGCGTATTTCAAATAATATATGTTCATAAATTAATACAATATCTCTTTTGTTATTACTATTATAAGTACCGCCCACGTGTTAATCTTTCTCAAACGTTGAAGAAAGTGCGTTCTAAACTATTCATATTATTATTAGGGCAACTATCACATTGTTATATCTTTGTATCTTTTTAAAGCATCAGTGGTAGAATTTTATCTTTCAAAACGGGATATATATACATATAGGACATTTTGCACTGTTAAAAATGTGTAAATAACACGTTTTGCACTTTCAAAAAAGTTAAATAAGACGTTTTCAACTTTCAACAAGGACAAATAACGCGGTTTGCACGTTCAAAAGGGATAAATAAAACTTTTTCACTGTGAAGAAGTGATAACGCAGCTTCCACTTTCAAAAAGAGATACATAGCACATTTTGCACTTTCAAAAAGGGATAAAAAGCTCATATTGCAATTTCAAAAAGGGATAAATAGAACATTTTGCACTTTCAAAAAGGGATAAATAACAAAATTTTGCACTTTCAAAAAGGGATAAATAGAACATTTTGCACTTTCAAAAAGGGATAAAAAGCTAATTTTGCAATTTCAAAAAGGGATAAATAGAACATTTTGTACTTTCAAAAAGGGATAAAAAGCTCATTTTGCACTTTCAAAAAGGGATAAAAAGCTCATTTTGCAATTTCAAAAAGGAATAAATAGCACATTTTGCACTTTCAAAAAGAGATAAATAACAAACTTTTACACTTTCAAAAAAGGACAAATACATAGAATATTGTGCACTTTCAAAAAGGGATAAATAGAACATTTTGCACTTTCAAAAAGGGATAAAAAGCTCATTTTGCAATTTCAAAAAGGGATAAATAGCACATTTTGCACTTTCAAAAAGAGATAAATAACAAAATTTTGCACTTTCAAAAAGAGATAAACAACAAAATTTTACACTTTCAAAAAAGGACAAATACTGTAAAGGAAGGAGTGAGCAGATCACAAGAACTGACCAAATCAGTCGGCCCGCCAGAAATTGGCAGAGGCCAGACGT
>JAQFZC010001675.1:0-27823 GCA_034695205.1 Dicyrtoma fusca | reverse complement strand
GTTTTATAGACTAAGCACAGTTCAGTCACAGAAAAGCCATAGTACTTTAATTTGTTTAACATAAATATTTTTTTCCCAACAAGGGGAATTCTAAGTGAGGAGTGGAAATTATTCACACAGAGTGAGCCATTCTGACCGGCCAGTGCTTGTATTTTCTATTCATTCGTATTGGTTACAACAACGTTAATTATTAGACAAATGTTGTGAATGAATTTAATAATTGCGTTCTCATTATTGTCAGATTTTATTGTAAACTATATACTCTGAGGGCTTTTTATTTCTCTGCGATTGGTTGGGGAATTAAGTTTAAGTTTTGTGGGATATCAATATTTTATTGCGAATTACAAGTTTGTACTCCGAGTCTACTGAAGAAGAGGCTGGCACATATTATGTTGTGTTAAATATGTGTGGATTGAGCGAGGTCTTTCAACCGCAATAAATATTATATGTACCTAAGTGCAGAGCATGGAATGGACACAATATTGCGCGTTGTTTTAACACCGCTTCAAAAGAGAGGATATATTGCAGACTTTTTTATGACGTAATATGTAGTTAAAAGACTCCTTCCCAACAGATGTTATTAAAATCTAAAAGAGGCTTGCTTTTGAAAGTGCAAACTACATGATTCTATGCGAAAAACCTAGTACTTCATTTTTGAACCAAAGTATTACGTTTGGTAAAACTGAAAGTAAAAGCATTTAAAGTATAATTTACGATAAATTGTTCTGCACTCCTTAATAACGAATTCTATTTTTTTTTGTAATAGGACCAAAACAGAGTCGTCCATCTGGAAATAAGAAAATAAAATTACCAGCGGACACGGATATAATAAGGATGGGCTCCTCGAATAGTAATGCAAGAAGTGTTCTGCCACCCCCCACCAGAAAAGTACCTACCCAACAGCAACAGCATCATGGCCCACCCTCCTCCTCGACCCGTGGGTCTTCTTCCACGACTAGTAGCAGTAGTAAAAATAATCAAATTCCTAAAGAATCTCCACCCAGCGTGCAACTATTTAAACTTGAAGATCTAGATGCTCCCCTGAATCTATCAAAAAAGTCTGGAAGTTCCAAGCCACATGGGAAAGGATCCTCCATCATCCCACCGCATCCCCCTCCCCCTCCGGCTCATCCCATGAAGGGAGAGCGAGGGGAGCCTCACCCCAAACTTAACAATAACGTCACAATTATTCCTCATGCTCACACCAAGCCTGAAAATTTGTCCACCCCTCCGGGAAGATATCCTCAAGACTTCGTTCCAAAGCCGGCTCACATGGCCAAATCAACTCTGTACAGTCATGTGATTCCCAAAATCCCTCAGGTGGGCATGGTTATGAAACCAAACGAGAAATTAGCCAAGAAAAAAACCACCGTGGCTAGTTTACTAGCTCAGTCCCGTGTTCAGCAACAAGAATCTTCTGCAGCCAGCTCCCGATCAAATAGTCCAGAGTCAGGTAATTTACTTTTTACAGTTTTTACCTAGTAAAATAAAAACATGAGAGCTACGTTTTTTGTTGTTGTAAAAAGTCTGAATCTTACGGTTGTCATTCTTTTTGAAATTGACAACACGGGTATTATAGTTTCGACGAACAACGCATTTACACTTCTTAATAAGTAGTACAAAAGTATTTACAAACGTTGGTAGTTGAACTTTTTAAATCGCTCAGTAAGTTCTTAAAAGCACGGATTGACAGAATTAGGCTATTAAAAGGGTGGAAAATGAGCACTTTGACCTGTCAACGCGGGTATCTGTTATTATCATCACTATATAATATTTTACATTTTCGTTTCTAGGTCATGGCTCCAATAATCATGACATTCGCTCCAGTCCGACCTCAACACCGCATCGACCGTGGGTGAACAACCCAGCACCTCTAGTAATACCATCCGTAAAGAAACCTAATTTGCAACAGCAGCTCCCCCCTCCCCCTTCCTCTCACAAACAACTTCATCAGCAACATCAGAAACTCCAACAAAAGCAACAGAAGCAGCTTCAGCTTCAACAACAATTGCAGCTACAGGAAAAAGTAGAAAAACAACTCATGCAACATCATCGACAACAACAGTCTCAACTGTCAGCAGCAACTTTGCAAGCGAATCAAAATCAGCAGCAGTCTCAGTCGCAACAACAACAATTACCACCATCCGAACGAGAAAGAGATCGTGAACGAGATCGACAGGCGACACAGCAATCTCAAGATAGTGCACAAGACATGACGGACCCGAATTCGGGACGGGACGCAGCCACCCCAGCAGACTTGAACCAACCGCTAAGCAATGGATGGAAGCGGGAAACACTTTTAAAAGGACTGGGAATTCAAGGTCTAAGTGGGGAAGTGGTCTACATCTCTCCAGCCGGCGTTCGATGCAAGCAGTTAGCGGATGTGAAGAAACATTTGGCAGGGGGAATGACGATTAAAATGTTTAACTTTAGTAGTCGCTTACTCATTGGTGATTTCTTGCTGCCGACCAACTCGGCCACGGATGAGAAGGGTACCACTCTAAAATTAAGTGCTAATCAGTTAGCCAACTGGCTCAGTTCAGAAGGGGAAGAAAATAAAAAGGAGGAGACGAGACAGAAGGAGGAAAGGGAGCGGAAGAAGCAACATTCTGTCCTTATCCGAGGTACGCATATTACTGTCGCAGTCGGGGAAAGTTTGTTGATTGTAAATATTATATGTCAATTAATATATTTGCCTTTCTTGAGCTGATAAAAATGTTACTATTTGTGTCATCCTTTCAGCTCTGGAACTTCATCGTCGCTCCAAACGTCGTCAGAAACTTCAAAATGACCGTAAATTACGGAAGCGAGCAGAACTGCTTGAGCAGCAACCCCCTACTGCCCAGCAGACTGCGACTAGCCAACCAACAGCTCAGCAGCAGCAGCAACCACATGGGCAGCCGCAAGATGCAAATGCTGACGTAGATGAATTCAATTCCGATCAAACTCTTCCCGACTTATCCCGTGTAAAAGGCCTTCGACTCAGTCCCCATGCCTTCGCCAACCTACTCCAGATCTATGAGTTTCTACACACTTTTGGAGAGACTTTGGGCTTTGACATGGACTCCCTGCCCTCGATTTCTAATCTTCAGAAGGCTTTCCTTCATGTGGACGAGAATGAGGAGGAACTGCTCTCTGTCATGAGTCATCTCTTAGTGTGTGCCGTCGAGGATCCTGGGATGCCCAATCCAAATAAACACATTACCGCCTTTGGTCAGACTTTGAAACAAGCTGATATTACCTTTGGAAGTCTCTCTGAAGTTCTCAGGTATGCAAAACCTAACATGCTTTGTTTTCGTTACAATAACTACTGCTGTTTGAATTGTTACACCGTACGAAGCACTATAACATGTATCCAGTCATTCTTAAAACAAAGTGTAGTATGCTCTTCGTCGTTTCTTCAAAACTTTATTTCAAATGCTATGAAAAGGTGCCGTATGTCCTACTTACATGTTTTGTAAAAGATGTTAACGTCTTATTTACATTCTTCGAAAATGACCAGTTTTTACGTTGTATCTTAAACCAGCGTATTCCTCAATTTGCTTTTGATTCGATGTTTGTATAGTATGAATAATTCACGTTGCTTTTGCAGGTATAGTGTCTGTCTTTGTACGTTTCGTACGCAAAATTGTTACATTTTTCGAAATGTGTTCATAATCTCTTATTCTCTTTATTTCATTTGCGCAGACTATTTATGGAGGGTGTCGCAGACTCTGAGCCGGAAGCCATAAAATATTCAGGCTGGTTAAATGAAGCACCCTTCCTCGCTCTGAGTCCCACGCGAAAGTCAACTATCCTTGCATTTATTTGTGATCTTCTCCTTCAGAATAAAGCCGTTTTGAAGCACCTAGAGTCAAGTACGGAGAACGCTCACACAGCCCGGAAGGAGAGGCAACAAAATGACATTAAAGTGAGACGACTTCGAATGCTGTGTGCACGGAAGGCGGTCGCAGCCGCTAGTGAACAGCAGCAAGAGAAATTAGCTGCGGAAAGGGAAAGTAGTAAGACTCCCGGTCCTGAAACTCCTACAAAATCAACAACCAGTGCGGGAGAAGTAAGTGATGATGCCAGTAAGGATACAGATAAAGAGGACACTGACAAAGAAAAAGAAAAGCCTAAAGAAACTCCAGCAAATAAAGCAGAAATTACGGATGAGGGCAAAGATAAAGATAATGATTCCAAAGTTAATGATAAGAGTAGCATCATTGAAATTAAGGACAAAGAAAAAGTGGACGACTCACCAACAAAAGATAAAGACAAGGATAAGGAAAACACTAAAGTAAATTCTAAAGAAATTGAAATTAAAGAAAAAGAATCTAAAGATGAAGATAAAGACGATAAAGACGTGACGACGAGCCCTAAAATGCCACCCCCAACAAATAGTAACAATAATTCTACTCAAGACCCATCAGCCAGTCCATCAGCGACAGACAAACAATCGTCGCTCATACTTGTCCCAGTCTCGCCTGCACCCTCCTCAACATCCGCTGCAGCCTCCACAACCACGGCAGCCCCCGTCCCGGATGAAATCGACTCGGAAGATCAGCTCGAAGAGTCTGAATCCGATGCGGACGCTAAGTTATCAGTGGAGGAAATCCGAATGAAAATGAATCAACTTAATAATATGAGTGAGAAGCTAAAGAAGCAAGTGATCGAGAATTTTAAAATTATTCGTTCCGCTAGTTTGGGTCAAGATCGCTGGAGGAGGCGCTACTGGAATTTACCCAATTCAGGTGGGATTTTTGTGGAGGGAGGCTCAACATCGGAATTCCCTGAACTACGGCTTCTTGTCGAAGAGAAATTTGCTGCGAAGGAGGAGGAACCCATGGAGACTGCAGATGCTGAAGCTTTAACAGACGAAAAAAATCCTGTTGAATCACTCTCTGACGTTAAACTTAAGGAGGAAAATGACGTCACTGTAAAAATTGAAAACGAAGAAAAACCAGTTGAGAATTCCGAAAGCGTTGGTGCCACTAAAAATAATAAAAAGTCGAGAGGATCTCTAGTTAGCTCTGGCTCTGAGACTGTTGACGATGTGGATGTGAAAGAAGAGAAAGACAAAGATGCCAGCGCTACAGATGATACTAATACTTCTACTACTGAGCCGTCGCTGCCTCTGTCTACAGCAGTAGCAACCACAAATGACGAAAAAATTAAAATTGAAAATGGGGAGAGTTGTGAAGGGAATTCTTCAAGTATTCCGCCTGCAGGACCTAATAACAACACCCAATTTGAAGTTGCACCGCCTGTGATAAAGATTTTTTCCTTCGCACCTCGCACGGGCTGTGCCGGAAAAGCGATACAAGTGGTGGAGAAAGTTGAGGAGCCCGAGTCCGAAGATCATATTTTGCTAGATAAGATCAAGGATAAGCAGGATGTGTGGGAGGGATGGTGGAGACTTACCGACGAGGACAAGGACGAGTACATTGAGAAAGTTTGTGCAAAGGGAATACGGGAGAAAAATTTAAAGGTTAGTTGAATTTTTCCACCCGATGTTTTCTTATTTTCACTGTGAAAGTTAAAATAAAGGAATATTGAATCATCGATTGATTTTATTGACTTATTTTTAAAGAATAACTTGATGGTTGTACAAATCGTGGATGGCGAAGAATTGGACGATGATGAGATTCCTTTGAATGTTCAGTCCCCACCGCAAGGCTGGGATCCGGAATTATCGTATAAAGTGCATCTCCAGCTTCTCGAAACCATGGAAACATTGGAAGAAAGGGTTGGAAGTGCAAGTCTACAAGTTAAGGTGAGCGAACTTTTATATCTGCACTATATTTCGTTTTGTATTTGTAGTTATCCAGCTAATTAATTCATCTATGAAAACAAAACTTTATAAATGTTCTATTTCCAATCTTCAGGGTTGGCAGCTCCCTTCTCGTCGTGCTGAAAGTCTTTCGGAGTCAGAAATAATTGAGATGGTGAAAGAGCGTCTATTAGATTTAGAGTCGGCAATCGAAAGAAGATACTTAAAACCACCACTAGGCAAATCCGCGAATGATTTAAATTTAAGTAATTTAACGGAACTCACCACCGACAAGGATAAGGAAACTAGCCAGTCCTACCAAGGATCAAGGTGGATTTACATTTTATTCATTACATTGTTATAGATGTTGTACTTTTGAAACCTCTATCATATCATACATTAGAGTTGAATCAACTAGTTTCAAATGTTTAATTAATGTTTTAGAGCCTTAACTAATTGGCGTGATGGTGTTAACCGAGCCACAACCCCAGGGGTTCTGTCCATGGCAATTTATACGTTGGACTCATCTATTGCTTGGGACAAATCCGTGATGAAAGCGAGTTGTCAGTTGTGTAAAGGTGGAGACAATGAGGACAAGTTGCTCCTGTGTGATGCGTGTGACCGGGGTTACCATACCTACTGTTTTAAACCACCACTGGAACAGATCCCTGACGGGGACTGGTTCTGCTGGGAATGTATTAATAAAGCTACCGGAATCAAAGGTTGTATCGTCTGTGGGAAGCAGTCTGGAGGAGGAAAAATTTTGGCCTGTGACAAATGTGTAAAAGCATACCATCTAGACTGCCTCAATCCACCATTGGCAAAAGTAATCCTTACAACAACTGCTGGAATACATTTTCATTCATTTTTTTACTTTTTTCGTAAGTAATTTGTTTAACCAAGGTATAATAATTTGATTCGATTGATTGAATTTTCCAGGCTCCACGCGGTCGGTGGCATTGTCCAGACCATCGTAAACTAAGTCCAAGTCGGAAAAGGAAATCAGAGAATAGTGATAAAACTCCTGATGGAGTTCCCAAACAAAAGTCGAATAATAAGAAAGCTAAAACGGAAGCGAATTGGTGCGAAAAAATTCTTGAAGAATTAGCGGGACATGAAGATGCTTGGCCATTTTTAGATCCTGTTAATACAAGGCAGTTTCCTACTTATAAAAAAGTATGTGGATTATTGGTTATTTAATTTTTAAATGCAATTAATTTAACGGATCATTAATCACTTAACAGAGTAAACAGATCATTGGTAGAACTGGAACTGGGGTTTGATACATTTCAGTGGTTTTGAGGGAAAAAATCTATTTTCTTAATTGTAGGTGATAAAGAATCCCATGGATATAGCAACTATCCGTTCAAAGTTAGCAACCTATAAAACCCGAGAGATGTTTCTCCAGGACGTCCGTCTCATCTTTGACAATTGTGAAACTTTCAATGAAGACGACAGTCCCGTTGGGAAGGCTGGACACTCCCTGCGCATTTTTTTCGAGTCCAAATTAAATAATTGTAAATAAGTAATAAAACTAAAATAATTTAATAATATCATGATTACTATACTTATATAAAAATTTAAATTAAATTATTATATTAAATACCGACGTACATAACATAATCGAGACAAAAGAATAGAGAGTTGCGAACAAGAAAGAAAATTCGTGAAAAGTAATGATAATGATTGTAATAATAATATACATAAATAATTAATAGCCAAGAATTTTCCGTTTGTTTGTTTTTGGTTTTGTATAAACTCCACACAAAAGAGCATTTTTAATGATTAAAAAGAAAACTGTGTTTACACACCATACAAAAAAAACAAAGATAATAATAATGATATATATATATATTATTATGTAGATAATTAATTAATACACATACATACCATACGATACAACCTACTTAAAAGTGTAGATAGTATTAAGTAAACGATCATGATCATGATTTGGTTTGAAAACTTAATCTAATGTAGTTACTGTATAATTAATGTAGAAGCTACATCTATATATTACTTAATACTATATAAAAATCCAATAGGCAAGGTAAATGAATTTAATTGTATTAATATAATTTGAAAAGGGATTTTAAAAGTTGATAAATATGATGCATCCGTGTATTGTTTTTGTTGTTATTTTTAGAATTTTTAAAAATCAGTTTTATTTTCAAAGTATTTTGAGTTGAAGTTTTTGGAAGGCGACATGTGAATAACTTAACAGTGAATTAAGTAACTAATACTCTTTTTTTTTAAATCCTTACTTAAGTAGTACACCACCACCATTCATTTTCTTCATCTTTTTTGTTCTTTCCTCATTGCTTTCACAGAAGTACTTACAAACTTGTAGTCAGGTAAATTATTAATTAAACTAATTATATATACCAGTGTCAGATATTTAATTTAATCTATAATATTCATTTCATATGAAAACTCAAGACCTATATTTATCACTAATACTAACCATGATTATACCTTTTTTACTTACTTAAAGAGAAACAGACTAGAAATGATTTTTTTTCTTGAATTAAAATGCCACAATAGTTGTCATTAGATTTTTATTTAAACCATATCCCATTTTCCGAACAATTATCTAAGCTAACGGTAAAGCCCACATCCTAACGAGCATGTGGAGAGACTGTTACACAGTAGAGAGTGAGAGAAATAAGAAAAAAATTAGATAATTAATTATGATTAATTAATTATTAGATTTTATATAAAAATTTTTAAAAAAATGAAACGAATAATGAAATAATAGCAACTAGGTACCTACATTGTAATGATGCGGAATGAATGAATTACAAAATTAAATTTAAAGTGTCACGTTATAATTATTGCAAACAGCAGGATTAACCACATCTTTAGATTTTTAGATATATTTATAATAATGATACAAAAATAAATGTATTTATAATAAAATGGTAAAATGTAATAAATTATGTGTAGGATAATAGAAGATTATATATATGTATGTTACGTTGCATGTGTATGATAATGCTACAGGTTATGATGATACGACACTTGATCTTGATAACTGATACAAAAAATACTTTTGGTGTATTTAAAAATGTTTAAAGTATTTAAATTATGCTAAGGCTAATTCACACACTACTAAAAAGAAGTAAACACTACATAGAAATAATAAAAACTTATGTACATTGAGACTTTTAACTAAATGAAAATGAAATGAAAAAGAAAGTAAACTAAACTGTCGATATTACAAGAAGAAATCAAAATCCAATCGTATTTAAAAGTCCCATTATATTCCTCAATGAATCCACACGACTATACCTACTATGAACAATGCATTCTCGAAAAACTTAAATTTAAATTGAAAAATTAAATTTTAAATTTAAAGATTATATGAATGTATTAATTGATTAAAATAATATTTGGTAGATTTTTACTACATGAATCAAGGATTACGGGACGGCGGTCAGCCACTGATTTTTATGGATGCTGATGATTGAAATTATCATGGATAGTAGCTACTTATTCAAACAAGCAATATGAATAATCAATAATCATATAATTACTTATGCTTTGTAGTGGGCTTGTAATTTCCCAATCAGTCCACAGCCATAACTAGACAGCCTTAGGATGTATAAATATATGAAAATCGAAACGAAAAATGCATGAATTAATCCACTTATCCAATTATTACTCTCATGGACATTCCGTCTTATCTTTTTGAATCGGGTTGGAGTTGACCTCTTGATGTGGTTGTGGTTGAGATGATTCGTAACTGTAGTTTTATCAGTACATCACAGTCTCATGAAAGGAAGCGCATAAAGGCCCTTCGCATAACGGCATCTCTTTGTTGATGTATTTTACAGGTTTGTGGTATCCTCGTGGAATCCTATGTCGGTCTGTACTGTGGTCAAAGTCTTCAACTGTGCCTTGACATAATGACTTATTTTAAATTAGTAGACATAAGGGACTGGAGTCTCCAGACATTCCGAGAAAAAACAACAGCAACCAAATAAAGTAGGTCAGTCAAACAAGACCAGACTCAATAATCTTGTTTCCGGCATGTTATACATAAATTCAACAAAATAGCTCTTTATTAATTCAAAAACACGACTATACTGCCACTGACACGACACACAGAAAAACAAACAGGTATAAATTGATAATAGTAAAATCTTGTTTAAACTTAAAGCTTTTGCACCAGTATGGCGAGGGCAACTTCTGCACTATTTGTGTCTACACAGCAATGCATCACTGGTCAGAACTTACGCTTGTATTTAATTAAAAGAGATTTTATGAAACTAAAAATAATCATTACATAACATAACACGATAATACATTTTAGTTAACTGAGTATCTATGCTACTATCAACTTAAAAAATGAATTTTCTCACTCTGTATGAGTTGATTTGCTAAATCTATTCTATACAATGCAATGTAGTAGCTGGAAAATACAAAAAAAAATCTATGTATTTTTAAAATACTATTTTATAATAAGACCATATAAAAATGTATAAGTAATTAAATTAATTACATAATATAATTTACAATGGACACACCTCTTTGGGATATCAATCATTATTAACTATACAATAATTAATAATGTACTACTCCTTTACATCTTACCCTTCAATAATTACATCAGATTTACTATGAAAGGATTAAAAAAAATCGACCTTCATTAGATAATTCTGAGTTCCCAGTTTTGTGAGAGAGTTAAACTCATTGTTAGCCACAATTATTTTTTATTATTATAATTTTTAATTAGGTACTTTCGCGACTCACTTTTCCTTTTGTGGCTAGCACATTAGGAGGTAAAAATACAATTGTTGCTAGTTACCTAACAGCACATAATGAGTTAAATATAATATATTATGCAACTTTACCGGGGCGAAGAAACAAAACAGTTTTTTCAACCTCACATTTTAAACCGCGTACAATTACATAACAGTATTGCTAATTAGATCATAATGATAAATTTTAGCACTCTCAGAATTCCTATTCGTCGGTACGAATAATGCCGTTTTAAAAAAAAAATTCTATTTACCTTTGATAATAAAAAAATGATGATTTACTTTCTACCTATTACAAGAGAGACAGACTAGAGATGATATTTCTGCAATTTAAAATGACATGATAGATGTCATTAGATTTTTATTTATCCAACTCATTTGTCGGGAGATGTCTGTGTAGAGAACGGGCATGTCGGGTGTTCCACAGTGGAAGCCAGATGAGAATGAGCCAGCCAGGACGTAGATCCCGTTTTCTGAGCATGCTAATGGGGAGCCTGCGTCCCGCGGGGACTGTCGTCAAAAGAAAGCAAAGAAAAAGACACATTTACAGAATAAGTTTCCCCAATCCGATCACTCCAAGGAGCCCACTTTTCCTTTCACGAAATTAAAAACTTACAAAGCATGCTTCAGCCGAGTACTTCCCACTTGCACACAGAAGTCCGTGTAAATCCTTCTCTGTTCGGAAACTGTGTTGAGTGAAATTGGTGAGAACTGTTTCGCAGGTGGAGGGGAACTCGATCCTTTGATCTGCTTCGTGTAAAATACCGTCCGATTCCATTGCTGGCAAGGAAAAATACAAAACACAACGTAAATTGTCAGGTTTCGATTCTATGCCTTGTATAATTATGTTTTGTATGTTGTTTTTTGTGTGCAAAGCAAGAATATAATACGCGTTTAAAGTAAATGATTTTGAAAAAATAATACCTGAGCTGTCACTGGGATGAGAATAGCCAGTAACAATACACTCCTTCCCGGTGAAATCCGAGATGTCATCCGGCAAGCAGAGGGTACATGCCTTCGTCATATCTGCTGGGTCTGATAGCATCACAAGAGCTAAAAAAAAAGTAATTAAAAATAATAAAAAACCGTGATAGAGCCTTAATTTACGGAGATTGTTTAAGAATTTATAAAAACTATTCATGTTAAAATGCTTGCCAATGTCATTGATTCGCATGTGTCCATCCACAACATAGTCCTCGTGAATGACGAGCTCCTTAATGTCCCGGTAGTCCGCATCAGGGGTGGGCCCGTGGACGGGATGAAGAAGATGCTGGGAGCCGAGTGCCACTTTGAAGAGAGATAAGTCCTGGGCGAAGAGTCGAGAGACGCCTGTGCATTACATAATATTATACAGATTAGTGTGGATATATAGATTATATGGACCTATTCCACTATGCAGTTGAGGGCATTTATTTGGATTTTTGTAATTTATTTCTTACAGGTGGCCGTGGTGAGGAGGACGGAGGGGTGGATGAGAGCTCCAGCACAGATGAATGAGCCTGGATCCGCCTGCATGGACAAAGTGGACGGAGATCGAACCAAGGCTCCCGTCCAACAGGAAGACGTCGTTCCAGATGAGCTCTGTCAACCACAAACAAACACAAGTAAGCACACCGGAAATTACAATTAAACAATGAAACAAAGCAGCTAATGTATTTTTGAGACAATCTGTCCCCGGATTAATTGCGACTAATTAGGATGAATTGTCATGCTCAACACCTTCATTCCCAAATATCTACCTAAGTTATGTCATACTACGTAAGTAGTACAACTACTAGTGCGTACCGTAAATCTCACATTAGTTTCTCAAACTTTAATTACATCCTAGTTTTTTTAAATTTACCAATTTTCTTTGGCAATGATGATATTTCAAAAATAGCTACTACTGCTGTTTTTTTTTAAAAAGTTCGTGAGATAGTCAATTCCACTATTATCTACTAAAATACTTTTTTTCAAAACTAGCTCTCTCCATCGTAATTACATTTTTTAGAAAGCTGTTGATTCTTATTACGGGATTTTTCTAAAGTGACAATTTCTATACTTTAATACGTTTTTTGAAAGCTCCGAACTTCTTAATGCGACGTCAACCGTACTCTTGCAAATATCTCACTACATACAGAAAGCATACAGATAGCAATAAATCCGTCATGATTTTAACTGTTTAGGTTCAAAGTATTTCAACTGGCTGTTTTAGGGGTAAATAAATCACTTGTAAAAGAGTCAGTTTGAAATATTATGAATGAAAACATACACGCCGTTAAAAACGTGACTAGGCAATTTGTGGTACCGCAATACCACAATAATAATAGTGAATCGAAATGCCAGTTGACAGTGTAATACTAATTCTTTCAAGTTAGTTACAATATTACCCTACATACATAGTTCCTGTACTTCATTTCTTTCTTTCTATAAACTGTTCATGACAATGTGACAGTCTCTAATTTATTGCACAAGCATTTATTTACAATCACTAACTATACTCACTACTCAAGCAGGGTTTCACTTGCGTTGCAATTTGTCTTAACAAATACAATTACTGCACTTAAAGAAACGGAAATTTACAATACAAAAAAGACACAATAAATAGTGCAGCAGACTAAGCTGTCCAAAAAAAGTTTGAAGGCACAAAAAAAAAGAATAAAATAAAAAAAAACAAATGAAACAATTATTGCAGCGAGAACAAAGGAAGACAGTTTTTTCCATCACCATTTAATTACGTGTTGAGCTCATCAACACAATCCGGATATAAGTGACGCAATAAAAGAAAAGGGAAAATGCAACGTTTTTGACTTTTGAGGGGGAAACAATACTACAAAAAAGTGTAATTAATTATATCATTGTGACTGCGACTGTGACCGTAACTGTGAGACTTTAACCTATGCCGTGATGTAAAGAAAAAAAACATTAGTGAAATAATAACACAGAATATCTGTAATTGCATCCAGTTGCGTACTAGCAATTGTATACTTGACAGCGATTTAGTCTGCATTCTCTGCATTACTATTATTCTTACAAAAATAAGCAGAAATCAGCACAACAAACAAAACGCTTCCTTAAATGTTTTTGCAATTTATGTAGATATGCATAAAAATAAATACTATTCCCCACAATTTATGCGTGTCCCCTCAACTTCAGCCCAAAGTTGTACTCACAAAAATTGTACAAATGGGTAAATACTGTGGCTCATGGTAATGCTAATTTACTGTCTGTATGATGCTAAATTAAAGGTAGCTCCAAATTAAAGTATAAAAGAAGAGGAAAGAGGAAAAAAGGGTGTTACTACACCCAATCGAATTTTAGTCAAGGTGATGAACATTTTCTGTGATTTTCAGCACATTTTATATAAAACAACAAAAAAACAAAGGAGGCACCAAAGTAAAGTCACAAGAATACAAGACAGAAATAGAACTCATTGATTTGGTCCATTGTGCAGGAGAGTATTGAGACAGACAGAGAGAAATAGAAAAGACGAGAAAAAATGAGCAATTGTCAATTGTAAACACTTTCCATGCACCTTCATTCTATGCAAGTAATCCTGCAGATTTCTACCAGCTCTACATTTACGGTCATTATTTCTAAAGATCTTATTATAAGAATATTTCAATTTCAAAGAAGCAGCAAATCCAACCAGAGGTTCGCCGTTTAATTTCAATGGGCAAAATAAGATGTGCACACTTTTGTACTCTTAGAGTTAGTTTTGCATGTAAGAAATCACACATTTTCTTTTACAAATAAAAATGTTTGTTCAAAATAATGGGAGATTCTTTTTTGCGCTCGTTTCACAATGCAGATATTATGTTTTACACCTTTCAATGATCATGATGACAGGATGACACACGGACTAGTACCTACGCATCTGCGCTCGAATAAATAACTATAAATGTTATAAGCTTGTAATGACTAGGCAATTTGTGGGATCGCATTACCGCAATAATAAAAATGAATCGAAATGAAAGCATAATAATGATAATAATAATAATAATATAATTCTTTCAAAGGTCTGCTATTGGGTGAACAATGGGAATAATAGTAACTTAATGATCTTATTATTTAGCATGAAATTATCTGCAATTTTTAGTCTTTTGATAATTTTGCACTTTTCAAATTGTCATGATTGCCAAAATATTGTCACTTAGTCGTTTTAATAGTTTTTGGGAGAGTTGGGAGACGAGACAGACAAAGTCAAAGGAAGCAGTTTTTGTGAAATCTCAATTTGTGATAAATGTAAATGATGAAAATGTCAATAACTATAAATTGCGTTCGCTGTTCCGCTTGATAAATGTAGGTAAGATTCGAATTCAAATTTTATAAATTTTGGTACGATGATGCTATTGGATTCGTTTGTGCAACACATTTCAATACAAAATGCTTATTTTTTTTTAATATTATGTAAGCATGCCACATAGACAGCGTATTAAAAGTATCCCTTTAAAGAACCTGTCTTATATATGTACATATATGCAGGTACCTACTTTTACTATTAAATTCCCCAATAATTTGATTGTGTTTAAGCGGCGTTTGGATTATTTTTCATGGAAATGTAGTAATAACTAATTGGAAGCTATTGCTTAAGGCAGGCTATTTATGACAGACTAACTGTTAGTGTTTTTTGATGGAACTACTGATGTAGATAAGAAATAGTATATAAACTAAGTATAGCAATAGCTTTTGACGCTCACCTGTGTGGCCAGCCTTGGAGAGTCAATCCTTGAACTGGGTAATTTCACGCCACATTGTTTCACATGAAGACTCACAGACTGCTCCATTGAGATCTCTGTCTTTTCCGAGTAACTTATCACTGTCGTCGTGGGATGCTCAGACTCTTTGTCCCGAACTGTCGTGGACACCGTCGCCTTGGCTGTGGTGGCTGTCGTGGTGGTGGTTTCGACTGGACTTGGACTGCTTGGTCCACTGCCACCAGTGCTACTCTCAGTCACCATGTCACCGTCCACGTTGGTGTGGTCATTGAAAGCACTCGCCGCCGCAGTTGACGTGGACAGGATTGACGATGGGGCGATGGACGTGGTCAGGTCGACCGAATTGTCCTCATTATTATCATTCTGCTGACCACTCGCACTGACGGCTGTTGTTTTTTCAGGTGTCATGGAGTCTCGACTGGGATCCGAAGGAAGCTCATTATCATTCAAAGTCCCAGCAATTCCGGTTCCAGTGGGTCCTCCGATTCCTCCGGGTAGAACGTTAGCAGTCGTTACACTACTTGGCAGTGTGCTCGCTTCTCCAAGCTTCGTGGTCGTCGTTTCATCAAAAACAAGACCTCCATTGATGTTGACATCGGGGCGAAGAGTGGTTGTGACCGGATTGGGATTTAATGGTAAATTGGTTGTGGTAGTTAGCTGGATTTGCACGGTTGTTCCAGCCGAGGCCAGCGTCTTATTATTGCCATCCCCGTCTTCTGTTTCATCCGATGAGGACTCGACGGACGAGGATTCCTTTGACTCCTTTGACTGGCTACTGTTTGAATCATTTTCTGGGGAAGCTTCGCTGGAATCTGCTAATGCTCCTGTCGGTGACTGGGTGGTTGTAGTTGTCGTCGTCGTGGTAGTTGTAGTTGTTTCTATAAATGAAAAAAAAAACGAAAATGTCCATATTAAGGAGTTGTTATTTTTAGAATGTAATTAAAGATACTTTAAAAATTAATTGAGCATTTTATCAAATCCTTACGCAAAGCAGCATCAACATATTCACAGCAGACAAAATAGGCTCGGGGAGTGAAGGCCTTCCGTAGGCCATCACAGTGACCGCCGCTCGTATCCGCCGTGAACTCCTTGTCCACCGAGCAGTCCCCACCCAGAACACAGTAGCCAAGTCCTTGACCACATGTCTTCACTCCCGTTATCACAAAGACGCCTACAAGTAAATAAAAAGCAGAGTCGACACGTCACTTGTAGCTTCATTAAAAATCAGTCACTATAAAATTACCCTAACCATAATGCCCAGCACTAGCAGGAAAAGCGCCAGCGTGTCTGTCATGGAAATTATGCAATGTCCATTTTGATTTAATTTAACATTACAATTTAAATTTAAATAATCTACAGACACTAGCACAAGCAATTTTGCAAAATAACAAGGCACTGCCGGCCACACGGAGCAACGTGAAACATGAGACATCTGTATGCATGCCATAAAAATCAATGCTCTCCGTACTTTGTAAATGCTAATGAATGCGGAACTACCTGCCAGATAATTTTTGTCACAGGCAGAGACTCGATCATCTCACATTGGTAAATAAAACGTTCAATATAACATAAGGTAATTGAAACTAAACACGAGCCTTTTTGTTAAAGGTTACATAATATTTTTATACCTAATATTAAAACAATATAAAATTCGATTTGTCAAAAATAAAAAAAAAATCGAACAAATTGATGTAACGGAGTTCATACCTTTGTCAACGACGGGTAAGCTGGTGGCGGATAAAAAGAGAGTAGTTGCACTCACAAAGAATAAACTAAAAGGGAAAAACATGTTGAGCTGCTCCAAAGTAAATGGGATGGACGTGGGCTTGACCGTGGACGTTGACAGGGTTGAAATTGAAAATATGTGTGTGTTCGTCTTCTGTTTGAGCGTTGAATGTAAATGAGATTGAAATGAATTCGATTTCGTCTCAGATTACACTTCTTCTCCTTCGTCCGCTTCTTCTTCGTCTTCTTCTTCTTCTTCTTCTTCTTGGCAATTGGTATTGGGAGGTAATAAGTTGAGGATAACGATTACGACAGGGATTATACGACTCTAGACGCTGGCAATTCTTCACAGTGAGGTCTCAAAGGAATCGGCAAATAGAGAAAACAAGAGTAACTTCTTCCTTCACGAGTCCAATCCAAATTCAAAACCAAAGTCCTCTCAATATTTCAAATTGTAAATTGTGAGAGTGAAGAACAAACTTGACCTTCGGGTTGTTCAACTTCATCGCACACACAACACCACCAAAGACATACAAACACTCACTCACACACACACACACACACACAATAATTACAATTACAATTCCCGACGGATTCAAAGAGTCTCCTCACAATTCTATACACATAGCTAAATTGTATAATATATTCTTCCACCACAAGCAGATCCAGATATCCCCACCTACATGCATGTGTGCCGTCTACAGAGGTATCTGATCTGCTACACAAGTGTAGCCTTAGTACAGCAATTGCTAGGACTTCAGGTAGGAAATGACGAAATACCAGAATGAGAGATAATACCAGAACGAGATCTAAGAAACAACAGACGCAGCAAATGTGTACAGAGGAGTTAGTTAGCAGCTACAGGCTACACACAAACAAGAGAGAGATACAAAGACACCGTCTTTAACAACAATGTAATTGAGCACAGAAAGTGTTCAACAATGCGAGAGGCACCAACACACCAGTATTTAGTATTTAGCAGGATTTTGCAATATATTCCGTTTTGTTATATAATATATATCTATACCTTTTACTTGAGATGAGGATCACCTGGCTGGTTTTGCTTTCAGAATCAGAATCAGTGAGTTAGCAGAGAGCCAGTCTCTGTCAGTCGTCAAAGAACCTCCAAGTCTTCCTTCTTGCGGCTTCGGCGTCTTCCTCCACTTCTTCCTGCTCTCGCACTTCTCTTTTTACCCCTGTATTTCTCCTTTTCGCTCTTTTCCTTCTTCGCCTTTCGTATCCTCAGAGGGGAAATTGCAAGCGGATAAGCTTATTCTCTAGTCAACCATCAATGATATGAATGAACCTGAATCTCCGAGGAGAGAGAAAGAAGGGAATTATTATTTAAGAAGCAACTATAGGAAATCATGTATCGTCATCCTATGACTATCAGTACACATCATTATTATGCACACAATATTTAAAGGTAAAAAAAACGTGTAGAAAAAGCTAAAACCCGCACTTTGATGATTGTGGGCTTGAGATGGTTGAGAAGAGCTATCGAACTACGTCATGTACAGCTATGCAGGGCGTCAGGTAAAGAAGAAGAAATGACTCAAGTTAATGAGCATCCGCTACGCTCAAGAATCTTTAACGAGCTCCTAGCATGGTATTTTAAATCTTATTTCTTTTTTTCTTCATCATCTTCTTCTTCTTATAATAATATATGAGCATCTCACCTCTGGCACTCGTTTTGGATTTGGACTCTGAGAGCATTCCAATTATTAAGTACTCCGCCGCAGAAAGAAAAACTTTTCTGCTGAAAAAGATAAAAATACATACATGGGTACAATGATTTCAACTTTTAAATGGAATGTAAATGTAATGCTTTGAATTTATTTATAACGTAAATACCGTGTTTGCACTTTTTTGAACGCGTAGACATTTTGTTTTGTCTTGTCAAAACACATTTAGGTAACTTCATTGCTACCTTTACTGGTACCTTCAATTAGGCACCTCCGTTAGGTAATATTTGGCAGACCCCTTTTCGTGTAGCAATAGCAATGACTCCGTAAAATCTTTGCTTGAATGTTTTTTGCAAGAATATAATATGTAATGGTACCGAAAAATCGCATTGGGTATAGTTAAGCTCATTGTCAGTGTACAGATGCTTCTGTCTGTTCCTGTTCACTTGAGACTTGAGGTGCCCATGTCCCGTTCCCTCCTGGTTCATCATTTTTTTTCTGTTATAACATGTCGAGTTGTTGGCATCGGCAATGTATAAAAAGTAACACTAGATTGAGATAGAAAAGCCGGTTGAGAATTTTGTATAGACGACGAGGATTTGAGGATTTTGCCTGTGGATGTATGTAGAGATGTATTAATAACAGTATATGTAGCCTAGTAGTACACCACCCGAGCACTCACTATAAAAAGTGGCGGAGGAAAAAGATAATGCAAGATTATTATGCATGAGCATGAGAAGATCCGTAATTCGTCAGTCGCCTGAGAACGAGAATAATTATTTGTTGACAGTGGAAGTGAAGAATTCCCTGAGGTGATCATCCGTGGTGCTGGTGGTGGTTTGTCTCACCGGAGGCAACGCATCGTCATCCTCATCGTGTCATCAGCACAAAGACACAGATATGTGGCCACTTCTTGCTCTGTACCGTAAAGGAAAGACCACAGCTCTCCCAAGAAACTGGTCAACGCATCCTTCCTTCTTAGAGATACATATAGCATCATAGTCGATATAAAAATAGGGGCGAACTCGTCCTAGTAAATATAATGATGCCAAGATCCAATACTAGATCATAAATAAAGCAAGACTTTAACATCATTCATTTTGAATTTGAAGGAAAAAACATTTCGATTCAATTCGAGGGGGTTGGTGCAGTGCAGTGCAAAGAAAAGGCAGGCCAACTGAACTGGCGTTCTGAAAAAGACCAATAAATTCCTTATTAGCACAATTCTAAAGAGTGAAGACAAGCTTATTTTTGATGGCATATTTGGTTCATTGGTACATATTTTGTAGATGCGAAGTATAAATACGCGTACATAAATAACATTCGTATATGTAGTTGTAGGTCACACAGGTTTCGAGGGCAGGTATAAAGACTTTCCAAAAGGACCCTTTTGAAGTCGAGAGCAGGTTTTCTTTGAATTGGAAAATACACCTTCACCTTCAAAGCGTCGAAATTCATCGGAAGTGTCTTTTCTACATTTCTACACATTTCCATTTCCCAACATTAGTTATTCGTATAAAAGCAGATATTTTCATATATTTTGTACATTTCCATCCATTGTTGTACGAAATACGGCAGGATATTTCCTTTACAACTTGCCCATTTGCATGACATTGGTTGGACTGGGATTTTTAGCATTCTTCACACCGCACACACTCTTCATATCTACGCTTGTCTGGTTCATTTTCATTTCGTATTCTCGAGGCGAGGGGATTAAGGAAGAGGACGGAGCCGAATAGGAAATACTCATGCTATGCTAATTCCCGTTTTGTAATAATAATAATAATGGCTTGTCAGTCTGTAAGTATTTGCATTTGCATTTCGTTTGGAGCCAGGAGGTATCCACAGACATCTCTGCTGTTAGTTATGATGCTTAGTGGGTAGTTGGACGGTGTTGGGAAGCACTTATTTAGGAAATTATACGGGGAAGAAAAGTGTGGTCATCGTCATTCGTAGTTCAAGTCAAGTGTTCAAAACTGCTCCTAACTCTTCCATTACATTCAAATTTTAATTCAAATGCAGATAACTGACTCTCCGCAGTCTAGTCTCAAGTACAAGTCTTGAGGTACTGAGATGATGGGCGAGTGGATCGTTCGTGGTAGTTCACAGTTTGCAGTTTTGTTCGAGTCTCGCTCGGTATTTAATGTTAATGTTGAATTGTTGATGTTGAATTGTTGGACCTTGCAGTATATAGTGATCTATAGTGATCTGCTGAGTATATCGTAGTACCGTACTCTGTATCTGTGTAGCTTGCGGAGTTTAGTTGTTGCCAGAAGAAATCCAAGTCCAAGACCATCACCTCTCTCTCTCTCTCTCTCTTTCTCTTGGGTTCTGTGTTGGGTTGTTGGAAGATTCCTTGGGTTTGGGGACTGGGCATTCGGTATCTTGGTGATTGAGGTTCGTTCACCTGCATATATATAAAAAGTCCCGTTACAAAGTTAAAACTCATACGCAAAAGGTGTTCTTGAGAGAGTAGAGTTGTTCAGCTCTTCGTCTTCCTCCTCAACTTCATTTCTTATTACAAAGTGAGTAACGTACAGACAGATATCCTTATTAGTATGAGGCTCAAGCTCAGTACACTTGCATCAAAATCTGTAGGGACAGTGCCAGGAGCCAGAACTTCACTCACACTTCTTCGGTAGTTCTGTCTCCTGTCTATATGTTGCTTCCCTCAAATTCTTTCCTGTAAAGTTTAAACTTGTATCCCCATTATAACTTGAAGCCCGCAGATATACCTACAAAAAAAATGTCATATACTTACCCTCATGATACGATGATGATGCCTTCTTGGTATTTGGTATTTGTGTGCCGAAGCATTGAAGAATTGAAGAAGCTACCTGGTTAGGTTGATTGTTGACTCTCCTGGCCTGTTTCTTCCACTGTTTTCAAGTGAACCCATCAACAAGAGCTTTTCTTGAGCAGTAGTAGCACCGCATCCCCAACACACTCTCCACAAGAATACCTATGTCAAATTATAAAGAATCTTGAAATAATAGAACTTACTATCCCAGTATCCTAGTAGCTGTAGCTTTATCTCCACGATTACTATCTCGAACACTATAGTTTCAGTTATCATACATTCAACGATTCCAAACACTACACACTACTTACGAACATACATTCAACATTTTACACATCCATTTAAATTGTTATTCTATTACTTTTTCGTTTTTGGGTTTCGACAGACACTGAGCACTGACAGAGAGCAGACTGAAGGACTGAACACACTGCTCAACTGAACTGCTCAAGAAAAATTATTATTCCATCTCGAATCTCATCACGGTACATCCAACGAACCAACATCTTCATATATCCTCCTCCACTTGTGGTCTCTCAGTCCAAGCTGAAGCTCTCCGTACTTGACTTGAAACTATATTTAAGGCAGTATAGTCAACAATATAGTTAGTACTAGTTAGTTAAATAGTTTACGTACAGACAGATAGATCAATATTTATTGTACTTAAGTACTTGTTTCATTATTCCCGTAGAGACGTCTTCTCGTCTTGGTTCTTCTCGCTCTCCGTTTAAATAGGTACTTGAGTCGTCAATCGTTGGAGCTGATGAGTCTTGGGACGCTATTACTAATACCATAGTACTGAGTATTTACTAGCCAGTTCACACCGTCCAGTCACCAGTTCTTCGGCTCAATGTTCAATCCAATTTCTTTGACTCACTCATTAAGTACTAGTTGAATAGTTGACTAGTAGGTCCACTATAGTAGTTGTTATTAAACTTAGTTGGTTAGTTAGCAGTTGATTGATTTAGACAGACTGACTGACAAGCCGAAATCGAAATCATCATCATCATCCCAGTCAAGACTTTCTGGGGCAAGATTGAGATCGAATATTGACCACTGACCAAACCATTGACATCGAATCGACAGACAAACAGCAGGCAGAGTTTCCTAGAACAACAACAACAAAAAACAAGCAAAAAAATAAACAAGTCAAATTAAACTGTAAACCGTAAATTGCCGGAACGTCGGAAGTTATTACACATCACTGCAACTGATACACAAACTACTAATCACAATTAATTATTGTATTATTACATACATTTATCGAACGAAGCCGAAACTTGATTACTGATATATACTCATATAAAGAGTTATTACTCAAAAAGAAAAAAAAGTGAATTAATATTATTTAATTAACTGTCAATAACCTTTACTAGGACAAGGAATTAAAGGAAAAAAACAAGGGAAAATAGATTGAAACCGTGTTGACGGTGTGAGTCGGTGTGCGGGTGCGTGTGTGTAGAGAAGCTTTTAAATTATGAGAGAGAAGTAAATAATGTAGGTAAACAATAATAAATAATAATGCGGTCTGTTTCTGTAGTGGTTCAAAATCTAGTTTTTTTATATTACATTATTATTATACTACTAGTATCTATTAATTTATCTCATGGGAATAATAACTTGACGAGTGATTCTGAGGAAGAGGCTCCTAGTCTCACTGGATTTTTTACGGGTCAGTTCTTTTTTTTTATTATATCATGTAATAATGTAATCTTTTTTTCCCCTAATTTTTATTCTCTCACCATTAGTGTTGATATTATTATTATAATGGCTCGGGCTTACTTTAATTTAGTTTACACGGCCATTTACATTTCCGGAAACAATTTACTTACAATTAATGATGATCAAGGCTTGGTACTAAAGCATAATTTGATAATTTGTATTTAATTATTTATCCCGTTTTAATTCTTATCCCAAAAAAAGGCAAGTTTTTATTTGACGAAAATTTTATTAACATTACATTGCGAAGGATGCGAAGGGTAGTGATCAGTGATAATAATTGTTTCAAAATTTATTTTACAATGATGCTGCCATTTTTTTGGCATTGGCTTCCCCTTGACCTTTGACATTTTGATTTTAACTGAGTCATATGTAGCATGGTTTGTTGTGCTGTTCGCATTACACTTTATTTTCCATTTAGTGTTTCATTGTTTTTTTACGAAGGGAAATAATTAGGGTAGGTACATACATTACATCAGTAGGAAATATATTTTCTCACTAAGCCCCTTTCTCACCCCTACTACTCAAAAATGAAGGTTAAACACAAGATTTAAATGCATTTCTTCCGATATTTAAAGTTTGCTTCATGAAAAATTTATAATAGCTCATAATTTTAGTTTCTGTTCCCTTTCTTTGTGAGATCTGTTTTAAAATGTAAAAAGGATAGGTACAAAAAAGTTGTTTGAAAAGCCTTATTACTTCGTCTGTGTAGGTACCTATATATACTTACCTACCTAATTATTTTTTTAGTAATGTGCAATCTTGTAAGTAATCCATAATATTGTTCCAAAAAAACTGTCTAGGTTTATTCGACACCCTAACAAATACAGCTGAGGCAAAGGACTGCCCTGGGAAATGTGTTCACACATTGACCTCTGCGTTTATGTGCGATGGAGTTGTTGAAGTAAGTTTTTTTTCCAATTCAATTGCCTCCGAGATTTGGCTCGTCATTTATTTAGCAGACATCTCCTATTTTTTGTCTATTATTTTTTACCGTTGTATGCCGGTCGCCGGCACGGTCTTTATTATCAGTTGCAATTAATTATACATGCACTGTTTAATCCTGAGAGATTTAAATACACGCACCATAAATGTAAAGAAATGTTCCTGATGTGTTGTCAATAATTTAATTGCAATTATCGTCATCGTGGTTTTTGGTTTAGTAGGTATTAAGTGTGAGATTCTAAGCTTTTCACACTTGTAATAATTGTAATAAATTATTGAAAGACGGGAACTACGTACGCATGCACGTCATCTTCATCTTCTTCTACAGTTCAGCTGCAGAATATTATTTTAATTTTATTCATTGGACTATGAAAAGCCCACGCAGTATTGTATTGCAACGACACGAAAGTTGATGACGGTGGCTAACTGTATAGCACTTTAATCTGTTAATTTAGCTAACTTTAAAAAAGATTTTAAATTGTTTTATTTTTATTACAATTGACTTTATTTTGTAATTTGTTCCTTTTAACAGTCAAATTGCCCGGAGGGTCTCCGTTGCTGCGTAGAAAAGGCAGCCCCGCCCCCACCCCCCCAATACCATGGCCATCCTAATCAAACATTTTTTTACAACGGAAACAATGGAAACAGATACCCCGGATGGGGTAGACCACCCCCTCCCCCACCTCCAGGCTGGAGGCCACCAGGTTATCCATACTACAGGCCTGAACCTCCACCTCATTCAGGACCCAACGAATCCGAAGAGGTAACTGTTTGTAGAAAATATTTTTTTTAATCGTATATCGTTATCCTTTTACAATATGGACCACCGACGACGCCTTTTACTGTACCGTGACTGCCGTGTGTGTGGGAACAATGGAATGTTGCTTGTGTGTATATTTGTATTTTATAACAGTTCATGCTTACTTGAGGCCTAAACGGTGCTATTAAATAGCGTATTAATAGATTTGTACTTCTATTTGTAGTTTTCGTGGGTATTGACGGCATGTAATGTAGGACACTACTGTGGGCTAAATTAAAAATAACGATCAGGATGAAGGTGCATACAATGCAGTGGAAGAAATAGTGCGTTGAAGTAGTGAGGCATCAACCCTCCATTATGTCTGCCGATTTATAAAGTTTAATAATTCTTTAACAAGCTCTTCACTCACCCTTCCCATTTCCCATCCATTTATACTCTGCAATAAATATTTGCATGCAGACCGAGTGGCAGATGCTTTTGTAGCACTGTTTGAATGGCATTCATGCCTTTTAGCTGTAGTGGTTGTAGCGTTGCATGTGCAATAAAAATAAATTCACAGTTTAAACTTGGGTCGGCAGTGCTCATTGTTGAAATGTGGATCCTAGGAGGAGATTTAACAAGTGCATTAGTACTTGAGTACTTCCGTAGAGCCATTAAATTATATAGCTTGTGAAATATGACATATCAGTAACAATGAAATGAAATGCACAGTTAGCGAGACCACGTATAAACTAGGCATTTAATATAGTTAATTACAAATTTAGCAAATTGTAGGAAAGCTTTTAAGAACTTCTATGAAGTAATTAGCTTATAGTGTGTGTTTCATAATTATATTTTTTATTTTTTTGTATATGTATAGCAGAGTGCTGCATCAATGCGTCCACCTGAGATGATGCGTCCCAATGCTCCAACAGCCACGGCCGAGAAATCAAGTCAAAGTCAAAGTCAGGAGAGCATCACTGGAGCTGAGAGCAGTAAAGATAAGAATAAAAATGAAAAAGACAATAAAGTTAAGAATAAAGGCAGCAGCCAAGAGAAACATGACGAGCCGGTTGAGGATGATGAGGATGAAGAAATCAATTTGCCTGAAATTTTAACCAAGGACGACGTCCCGGTCGTCCCCACCACTGCAGGTCAGTGCACACACAAACTATTTTAATGTGTAAAGTTTACAAAAATTGATACAGTTTTTTTATGCTGAGGGTAATAATAATAACTGTTTTTGCCCGCGTGTTTGAGTAGCCCCAATGAAGCAGTGTCCCGGCGTCTGCACAGCTGCTCGAATGACCACCTACTGTGATGGCGTTCTGAACATCCCGAATATTTGTCGAGCCAATCTGAAGTGCTGTGTGAACCCCGAAATATTCGACTTTCTTCATCCGCCGCCAGAGCTCATCATTATGAACACTTCCGAGAGAGCTCCGAGCACGCACGATGTGGCGGATGACGAAGCGGATGACCAAAAAACAACGACCACCACCACCACAACGAGTACAACGGTGGCTCCAAGAACCGCATTGACGACCACTGACCCCCCTGCACCGCCGCCACCCGCAGTGACCGAGAGAGCGCCTGCAGGTCAGGAAGAGGAGGATGACTACGAGGAGGAGACGGCGCCTCCGGGAGCGAAACTGTGTGAGGGGAAGTGCGTGTCGCCGTTTTTGTCGAAACTCTTCTGCGATCAGGTGGAGAGGGGGGCGTGGTGTAAGCAGGGGAGCGTCTGCTGCGTCGACTCCCCCACACAGGAGGATGAACAGGTGCGAAGAAATTACCTTCCCTTTATCCAGCTATCAATTTTACAATTTAAAATTACCCTGTAAATGAGTCTAGTTGTCTAATACAGCACAGGTCTCCACTACAGCCTAGCCCGGGGCTCCAATAGAGATCCCGTGGAATCGAGTACAGATTGAGCTATGATCTCAAATTGAGCCCTGCAGCATTAAGTATTACTAGGTGAATTTTAGAACCCGGGGTTAGACGTCTAAAGCAACGTTTGAAATAGAGCCTGGGGGATTCTATTAGAATCAGTACTTTTTGTTTTAATTTTGCTAGTCTTTCAAAACTGTTCAACATCCATTTTAGGCCTATTATATGCATAAATCAGATTTGCGTTTTTGATAAACTGGAAAATTTAAGGTTACCTTCGTAGGCATCTTGAAAGTACACCGACGGAAAAAAAAGTTTGAACCATGTAGATATTACTATTGTATTTGGGTTGTAGGGGCAACAGTTTTATGTAGCTTCAACTTTTTTATGTTGAATCTACCTATAAAACAAGTGTAGAATCTACAACCCATATTCAATGGTAATATCTACAGGGTTCTAACTTTCTTTCCCGTGTGTGCATTTTTAAGGTGGCCGCCTTTTCGAAACGGTAATAGGTATCTTGTTTTACGTCTTTTTGAAAAAGTTAATTTATATGTTCGGACATTTTGAAAATGCTAGTTTCTTGTTTTGACCTTTTTGAAAATGGTTATTTCTAGTTTCACATCTTAATGAAAATGGTAGCTTATAGTTGTGATATTTTTGAAAGTGTTGGTTACTAGCTTTGAATATTTTTGAAAACGTTAATTTGTAGAATACACACTTTTGTAAAGCATGGTTTATTAGTTCCGAACTTGTCCACGCTGTGAAGAATGCAAAACAAGGGATTTCCGTCTTTTAGTATTGTAAAACATAAAATTTACACTCTTGTGAATGCGCTTCAACGTATTTATACTTTGTTCAATGAAAACTGCTCGTAGGTGTTGTAATTTGACTAAATATCGTCCCTTTTAATAATATTTCAAAGCATTACCAAAGCAGAAAATGTAAAACGAGTATTTATTTTACTTACGAATAATTTCCAATGCGCAATGTAGATAATAACTTGATGCACATGTTAAATAATTCTTTAAATAATTGTTTTATTACAGCAATACCACGGACCACCCCCGCCAATGCATCGCCATCCACCCCCGCCACCCCCGTCGATGTCGCAGAA
>JAQFZC010001674.1:0-27825 GCA_034695205.1 Dicyrtoma fusca | reverse complement strand
AGGCAAATTGTCCTTTTTGCATGTTTTCAAAAAGGTGCAAATTGTTCCATATTCGCATGTTTTCAAAAAGGTGCAAATTGTTCCATTCGCATGTTTTCAAAATGAGGCAAATTGTCCTTTTTGCATGTTTTCAAAAAGGTGCAAATTGTTCTATTCGCATGTTTTCAAAAAGTTGCAAATTGTTCCATTTGCATGTTTTCAAAATAAAGCAAATTGTCCTTTCTGCATGTTTTCAAAAAGGTGCAAATTGTTCCATTTGCATGTTTTCAAAATGAGGCAAATTGTCTTTTCTGCATCTTTTCAAAATGAGGCAGATTGTCCTTTTTGCATGTTTTCAAAAAGGTGCAAATTGTTCCATATTCGCATGTTTTCAAAAAGGTGCAAATTGTTCCATTCGCATGTTTTCAAAATGAGGCAAATTGTCTTTTTTGCATGTTTTCAAAAAGGTGCAAATTGTTTCATTCGCATGTTTTCAAAAAGTTGCAAATTGTTCCATTTGCATGTTTTTAAAATGAGGCAAATTGTCCTTTCTGCATCTTTTCAAAATGAGGCAAATTGTCCTTTCTGCATCTTTTCAAAATGAGGCAAATTGTCCTTTCTGCATGTTTTCAAAAAGGTGCAAATTGTTCCATTCGCATGTTTTCAAAATGATGCAAAACGCCATGTTTGCATGTTTTCAAAACGAAGCAAAATGTTATATTTTCATGTTTTCAAAACGATACCGCATTTCCTGTTTGAATCGTTTCAAAAAGGTACAAGTTTCCTATTTACACGTTTTCAAAAATGTGAAAATATGAAATTCGCACATTTTCAAAATGTTCAGAATATATATTTTTTTTACACGTTTTGAAAAAGGCTAATGAGCCACACTTCGCAAAAACCGTTCTTCCAACTAGCCTTGCTTTCCTGTCAGTGTCTGTTGGTTGACGTAATGACTGAGAGGCCCCAGTAAAAGCTGTGTATAAATGATTACACTAGCAAAGCCAAGGAATGCACAGTTATCATCTCATACGCCTCATCCTCATCCCTCCGTTGAATTACATACGTTTTGCCTCTTTTTATAATAATGTGAGTCAGACAGTGAGATCAGAAGCCGTATCATCCAACCATAGCATATCATACAGGACCACGACAGAATCAACCAACCATGCATACAAAAGGGTGAAGACTTTGAATACCGGTACACGCTGGCAGCCACTTCGAAAACCACACAAAAATACTAAAATTAAAAATAACAATAAATTATAACCAGGCTGCCAAATGCCACTGAAGAACGCGAACCAAGAAACATTTAAATTATTTGAATTGTATTTCATTAAATTTAGTATTTATATTTTTATTAAAAACTAAGTAAATCATAATTTGATATTTTATGCTTTTTTATATTTTAAATTTGGAAATACATAGAATGAGGATTGTTATTTCCTGAACCTTTTCGAAACGGTAATATACTTATCTACGTTGCGTTAGTGTCGAATGTTTTTGAAAAACGGTAATTTCTGGTTTTCTGATTTTTTAAAAGTGTAATTTAGTAGTTTTGACCGATTTGAAAAAGTGTAATTTACTAGTTTTGACCGTTTTGAAAAAGTGTTCTTTACTAGTTTTGACCGTTTTGAAAAAGTGTTATTTACTAGTTTTGACCGTTTTGAAAAAGTGTTATTTACTAGTTTTGACTCTTTTTGAAAAAGTGTTATTTACTAGTTTTGACCTTTTTGAAAAAGTGTTATTTACGAGTTTTGACAGTTTTGAAAAAAATGTTATTTATTAGTTTCGTGTATTAGTACTTTTGTAAAGCATTCTTTCCATGGTTTGCCAGTTGCGAATAGGTTAAAATGTAATTTAAATTTATAGCGCCTGCGTGTATACTAATTCTGCATCCAGATCATCTGCCTAACCTAGAATTTTGAAAACAACCATTGTTCTAAAAAGTGACGTCAAACTCAAGCTAGTTTTTATTTCACGAATTTCAAAACAAAAATTGTGTGAATTGGAAACTACCTACGAACTTGTCGGAACTAGTAAAACAGTTATTGTGGCCAGTAGCTTTTGGTGACTGATAGTGTAGTTTGGGCCTTTTTTGAAATGATAATTCCTTGTTTTGCGCTTTCTAAAGTGTTAGTTTGTGAAGGCCAGAATTCGGAAGTGCGTCACAGGCGACACCTTGGCCTAGGCCAAGGAAGCAGTTGTGCGAGGAAGATCCTTCCTTGCCGAATTGCCCAGGCAAATTCAATCCGTCAGCCAGCATGAACGACTTCTGAACGTTGCACTAAAATGCATGCAGGGGAAGGAAGCCACAGAAAGAAGAAGCGATTAAGGCATGGTGCAAAGATTAGAAAGTGCGATAAGGGCCAGGCCCAGCATCTACGCTCAAGTCCCTACAGGACTAGCGTCTCCAGTCTCAATCAGCCTGTGGAATTGCCTGTACGCAAAGAATTGCTCTGCGTGTCAATTCCTTTCCCTTCAAGCACCACGCCCAATCTCTCTTCTCCTTTCTGCTTCCGATTCATAGTGTAATTTTAGTTTAGAATTCATAAGTGCCTAGTTAAATTAATTAACAGTGGACCCTGAGTCCCATTACTTATTTCAGTAATTCCGAAAAGTAGAGTGAGGTTTATCCGCAGACATTTAATGAAAAATTTCGATTCATTGATTGGGTATGTGAGAAACTGTGTTAAATACTTTGAGTGATCAATAATAATTAATAAAAGAATCATGATTAATGTCTGCCCTCGAATTTCGCTCGTGATATGAACAATCTATTATGTGATTGGGACATTTATTTAACATTGTCTACTACGGAGGTGGAAATTCATTTGAGTCAAATCCAAGGGCCGATGAGCCAAGTATAACAGTGATCAGTATAGTTGCTAGTGGCTGCCCGCTTCATTGGAAGTTCTTCCGCGGCCTTGGGCAGATTAATCCAATCTCCGCCACCTTCGCGTCGCTGAGCTCAGAATCCAGAGTCAACCGCGCGACCTCGCCCAGTGCCGCGCTACTTCCTACAGGAGTCATACTCAGCTGGAGTTTCGCTCGCGTCCTCTAAAAGCTCTTTTCATCCTTGGGGAGGACTACCCCACTGACCCGTCCTCAGCGTGGGCGTCCCCCCATGAATTAATCCATCTTTCTTGTGTCAGTGCTCATAAGTTCTTGCACAGGCTGTTAGCCCTCTTCGTGGATAGTGAAGTTCGAGACAATTTATTGCCGATTGATAGAATTCTGTTTATCCTCGTACCCGACTTGTTTGGGATAGAGTTGCCATGTTAGACCCCTAACGTTAAAGTGGAAATTAATACTAGGTGTCATTTGTTAAACCGTGTGGATTTATTTTAAATTTTGGCAATACATTGTTGCAAGTTACTAGTATGAAAGGTGTTTTTGAAAATGTTAATTTCTATTTTGGATTGTTTTAAAAATGTTGATTTCTAGTTTTGGCCTTTTTGAAAATGTTAGTTTCTGGTTTTTGCCCTTTTTTAAAAACGTTATTTCCTAGATTTGACCTTTTGAAAGTGTTGATTTCTCGTTTTTGCCTCTTTAAAAATGTTGATTTCTTGGTCTGACCTTTTTGAAAAGTGTCAATTTTCAGTTTTGACGTTTTTGAAAGTGTTAATTTCTAGTTTTAATCTTTTTGAAAGTGTTAATTTTTAGTTTTCTTGAGCTGAACGCCACCTAACAAAATTAAGCGCCATTTTTGCGCCTTATGTATTGGAAGGTGTTGCTTTATTCTTCCTAAGCTTTTCAAGCAATATTTTGCACATTTTTAAAGCAACTTCGTCAAGTCTTTTTGAAACGGTACTGTATCTAGTATTACATCTTTTTGAAATTTTAGATTTCTTGTTGTGACCTTTTTGAAATTATTATTTTCTCGTTTTGACCATTTTTTAAAGTGTTAATTTCTAGTATAGACCTTTTTGAAAGTGCTAATTTCTTATTTTGACCTTTTTTATGTATTTATGTACTTGTCCAAATTTTTTGTAAGAACTGTTTGAAAATATTTATTTCTTAAATTTACATTTTTGAAACTCTTAGTTACTTGCTTTGCTCTTTTTGATAGTATCAAATTCAAGTTTTAAACGTTTTTGGAAGTATTTATTTCTAGTTTTGACTTTTTTGAAAGTGTCAAATTCGAGTTTTAACGTTTTTGAAAGTGTCAAATTCGAGTTTTAACGTTTTTGAAAGTGTCAAATTCGAGTATTAACGTTTTTGAAAGTGTTGATTTCTAGTTTTGACCTTTTTCAAAAAAGGTAGGTTAGAATAAAAAGGCTTTTGTACGTCCCGGTTAAGAATGTCATGCCGGACTGGCTAATAAGAATGGTTCATAGAACTACAAGCTACAAGCATGCAATAAAGCCCATGATATTTTGTTTTAAAAGTAAAGAATTTTTAAAGAAAAGATGTTTTTTTTAAAACAGCGGAATTTCCATAGCTTTTCCATAGAAACATACTCCACACACATAAACTAGTGACATTTCATTAAACTCGAAAGCGTGCATGTTATTTTTCTACAATACACATTTGTTTTTAAATTAAATTCTGGCTTTCGAATAAGTTGTGTCTTAAACTAGTCTATTTTTTAAAACTAAAATACTTTTGTTGAACAGAACAGACTGCAGACATTGCAGAAATAGTTTGAGCGCACAATGCAATGTACTGAATAGTTTTCGAGGTGTTGATCTGTGAGCGTGTGTACTACTGCGGCTCGTATCCGTCTTGGTATTATGGCAGATAGGACATGAGAGTGTAACAGGTATTACGACTGAGCCACGGACAGACTGCGAAGGAAAGGAAACCAAAGCACTCACCTGTGGAAACAGTTGCCAAGAGTGTTGAAGCTGTAGCGTAGCATTTACAAAGCATTTAAATTTAATGCTTTTAGCTCAGCCCTACAAACCAAACCAAAGCAAAGCACAGCACAGCAAGGAATTTCTCAAAAGCAAGGTAAGTCATGGGAAATCCAATGCTGGCAATGCTAATGGAAGGTGTAGTCGAATATCATAATAGTAGGTACTGTGCCACCCGGGGCCTGTCAAATATTACCTTTACAAAAATATTATAAGCTTAAGGCTAACACAAGTTTTCGAAACTTTCCAAAACGACAAAAATTACCCCTTCACGACAGACAGAGAATACGATTTTAAAAAACGCCAATTTTAGTCAAAATCGCTTGTCCGTCTGTAAAAAAAACTGCATGGTTATTGCGTTTGAAAATAGCTGAAAGTAATATGTAAATAAATTACAAGCGTCTTGGCAGAGTAAAATATTTTGTTGCAAAACAATGTACAAATAAATGAAACGAAGCAAAACAGACAAATGATAAATATGTACACTTTAGGAAAAAACGAGGAATATGTAGTAACCTGCCGACGTTTTAAAAAATAGCAAAACGTTATAAAAACACATTTTTTAAATTCCAAAGCAGACCAATTGGACATTTTCAGAAATAGTGAAGTATGATAGTTAGTAATTATTACGTTTCAAAACTGTTCTGAAACTGAGAAATCACACTTTTACAAATTGCAAAATGAGGTAAATACACATTATTGAAACAACAAATCGTAATAAATGCGCTTTAAAAATAGCGAAACTAAGAAACCACACTTTTAAAAACTGCAAAAAGAGCTAAATACACATTTACAAAAATTGCAAAACGTGCTAAACACGTTTTAAATATAGCAGAAGTGAGCAATCACACTTTTACAAATTGCAAAAAGAGGTAAATACACATTTACAGAAATGGAAAAACACTGTAAATGATCTTTGAAAATAGCAGAACTGAGCAACCACACTTTTAAAAACTGCAAAAAAAAGCTAAATACACATTTACAAAAACAGCAAAACGTGCTAAATGCGTTTTAAAAATAGCAGAACTGAGAAATCATACTTTTAAAAATTGCAAAAAGAAGTAAGTACACATTCACAGAAATGGCAAAGCACTGTAAATGATCTTTGAAAGTAGCAGAACTGAGCAACCACACTTTTAAAAATTGCAAAAACAGATAAACACACATTTTAAATAACAGAAAAACGTGCTAAATACGTTTTAAAAATAGTAGAATTGAAACAACTACACTTTCAAAAATTGCAAAATGAGATAAATACACATTTACTCAAACAGCAAAACATTGTAAATATGCTCTTTTAAAAAATAGCAGAACAGAGCAACCATCGCTCTTTTAAAACCAGTAAAAAATGATAAGTTCCCTTCAAAACACAACAAGTCAAATGCAGAAATGCACATTTTTCAAAGGAAGCAAAAGTACAGTGAACACATTTTAAAAAAAACACACTATTTTGTCATAACTGAAAAGCCTCTAAAAGCGAACACGTAATGTCCATGTTTTGTTGGGGGTGTGCAGTCACACAGACACACACACACACACTGTGCTGTCTTGACTTCCTTTCGTGGGATACTTATACACCTATATACATACTCCCTATACTACGCTATATGCTACATACAAAATGCCAAATGCACTATAGAGTGAGAACCAACTGTTTTAGATGAGAAGGGAAGATCGTGAGCTCTGTTTCTACTTATTTTTTTTCTGTCTCTGTACAATCTTGTTGGTATTGGCTTGCATAGCATTGCATTGCATTGTGTTGTTCGTTCTGGTGTGTGTGTGTGTGTGTGTGTGTGATTCTCTCGTCAAGTTGCTTACCTATATTATAGACGGGCTCACCAACCAGTGAGAACACAGTCAACATTTTCTTTCTGTAGGTACTACTTTGTTGTTCAATTTCTTTCCCTTGATTACCCTCTGCAGTTGCATTGCATTGTGAATTGTAAAATAAATTCAGATTGGGAGGCCAGCACTTTTCTCGTAAGGGCTAAAAGGAATCAGAGACTCAGGCATACGCACAAAAGTAATTTCAGTTTTTACCAAAGTCTCACTTTGGACGGACAGGGAAGGAAATCCGTCCCGCTCTCAACACGGCACGGTGTCAATTCCATTTTTACATTCAAAGTGTCAATTTAATTGTGTGTGACTCATCATCATATTAACCGCTTTTTTAGTGCATTTTACACATTTTTCTGCCTGCTTCATACGGTCAAAGTTCACCTACTAGTATATTGTGTCTGTGTTTTTATTAAGCCCCAAAATTAGCCATTATTTTTGAATAAATGTGACCCTGTAATTTCTGAATTGCTATAGTTTGGTATTTTTAATTAAAGCGAGTGGCGTCTAGCTTAAACTTTTTTGTTCGAAATCATTGTGTGCTTTAAAATCTAAATCAGTTTGGTTTCGTCTGCTTTATTCTACAAGTACCAGTTCCAGTGCAGTGATACTAAACTTATTGTATAAGATAACGAAAGTGGGAAAACTTTTGACTCCGTTGATCGCAATTTAATCATTAAGACATTTAAGTGGCGTTAAGCTTAAATTGACATTTAATAATAATTTTATTGTTAAAAATTGAGGCTTTTTAGTACGTACAAGGCAAAAGACAATAATATTTAAAAAGTGCAAAATTTTATTACAATAATTAATGTAAGGGGAAAGGAATTTAAAAAAGACAGTTTTTTGTTTTAGTTTTTTAAAAAAAACTCATATTTAGACGGGCATTTTGGCAAACGCTCTGGTTTCTGAAAGAACACTTTTTCTGAAGGGGGCTTTCTGTACAACGTTTTTGGTCGTTCTTCAGGCGGGAATTTCTTTAGAACTAAAGCCGCTTTTCTACACCTCAATTTATATTTTTTAAAGCGTCGTTTTGGACAAACACTTTTCTAAAAGGTGAAATTCTATAAATACACTTTTTCTAGAAGGTGAAATTCTACAAATACACTTTTTCAAAACATCAATTTCGACAAATACACTTTTTCAAAACATCAATTTCGACAAATACACTTTTTCAAAACATTAATGTCGACAAATACACTTTTTCAAAATATCAATTTCGACCAATACGTCATTTCTATTCAAATTCTGCTCATCATTTTATCCAAAAACGCTTTTTCAAAACATCAATTTTAAGTTCTCGTAATTTCTCCAAAGACAACTATTCGAAATAAAAAATAACCCAACTTCTACGAAAATTCAAGTTTCTACTTATTCTAAAAAAACAAAGGAAACAAAAAGAAACAAAAAATACACTTTGACAAAAATAAAATCCTCACTCATCCTCCTCCCAGTGAAACTCTCAGCATTGAAATTGTAACAAAAACTCTGTTATTTTCGAGTTTATAGAGAAAGGTGACTGAACTACATACTGTATCTGTACCGTGTCTTATTTCTGTGCAGATTGTGTTTTTGTACTATTTTCTTGTTCAATTGTGTCTTCTAATTCTGGTAACTAACTACCCTTTGTCACCCTATCACACCAGACAGAACTAGGAGACAGAACATCGTAGTTCGAGGTAAAGTGAATTGTAATAAGACAGACGAGCTGCTTTACTCTTGGGCTTAACAGTGGGGGAAAGAAAGGGCTTCCAAGAAAAAATAAATGAAGGATCAAAAACAAAACCTAGTCTTATAATAGCTTCTATACCAACAGCAATTATAAGAAGGAAAAAAAAACAAAAGCAAAAGTACCTGCAAGCAATCCCATAAAGTTTAGTGGAGCATTATAAATAAATAAATAAATAAATCACGACACAAGAAAACTTTCCAAGGGAACAATAGACAAGTAATTGACAGAAAAATTACAAATAAATCTTCAAATAAATACAAAATGCCTTGGCAAAATACAGTGCGGGACATCCGTGTGTCCGTCATTCAGGAATCTCGAAGATTAAGTTTGAGGTCAGCTAATGGATTCAATACACAATGGTCCAAATTTAGAAGATTTATTGCAGCCAGGAAAAATTCCAACGCCCCCACCGCAGCCAACACTCACAGGTTTGAACCACCAAAATAAAATCCAATAAGAATCCATTCTAAAACCATTTAAAAGGTTCAAAAGGGCTCCGTATATTTTTAGTTTTGTAATTCTGTATTAAATAATACACATTTAAATGCAGTAGTTATTTACAAATTTAAACTACCTTCCTTCCTTCCTTCATTAACCCAAAAAGTGTGCAACTTAATTCCGAAACAATTGCTATACAAATGTATACAAGTTTAATGGCCAACTATTTTACTGTACAGTGTCGTTTACCGTGTTGAGATTACCATAGTAATTACTCATGTTTTATGTGTCAAGTAGCTCCATTGGAAATTAATTTACAATAATTTTAAAAACAATTCCCTACCGTTAACGGTAGTTGCTATTTTTTAAAAAAAAAACATACTGTTTAAACATTTTTAAAGATGTAAAATACGGGTTATTGGTCAGTTCAGTGACGTTTTCGTTCATTTAATTTAAATTTTTAATTTGTGGGTAAAACACTTCCTGGCGCCGTACAACATTTTTACGGTGTTTTTTCATCGTTCTTAAATATAGTTTGAAACTTGTGAACATTGGAAAGAATACTTTGCAAAAGAGTTTAATTCCGTAAATGTGCTTTTTCAAAACGGTCAAAACTAAAAAATAACGTATTTTCAAAAAGGTCAAAAATAGTAAATAACACTTTTTCAAAAAAGGTCAAAACTAGTAAATAACACTGTTTCAAAACGTCAAAACTAGTAAATAACACTGTTTCAAAAACGGTCAAAACTAAAAAATAACGCCTTTTCAAAAGGGTCTAAACTATTAAATATCTCTTTTTCAAAAATGTCAAAACTAGAAAATAACACTTTTCCAAAACGGTCAAAACTAGTAAATAACACTTTTTCAAAACGGTCAAAAAACTACAAATTACAGTTTTCAAAAACATCCAAAACTAAGTGTAATACTGTTTCGAAAAGGTTAAGTGAATTATTTTACTAATTGCAAGGCTATTTATTAGTATTTTTAAAAAATGGAAGCGGAGGCATGACAAAAGTTCACAGCATTGAAAAATTGAAAGGTATTTTGTCTCATTTGTCATGCATTGCATGATGCCACCCACGCCCAACGCTACAGTACAATAAACCGTCAAAGCCAGGTCATATAAGTCATAAGCAAATTAATATTAATTATATAGCAAAGCCGGAATAAGGTGGAATAATGGAAATGGAAGGATTAAATTCTGTATAGACTATAGCTATATAGCTATATAGCTATATAGTCTGTTGCCTATTGCCAGGTCACGTGCTATGCCTCATTATCATTATCATAACTATTTCCGTTTTGCCGTATCCAACGGCTGAAGCCTTCCTGTAGCTATAGCTGAAGCTTTAGCTTTCCTTTGAACACTTTGGACTGACTATATAGTGAAATGTATATAGGGACATGTAGTGTATAGCTATATCTTTGGCCTTTAAGCTCTGACTTATTGCAGTTATTGCCACTACTGTGGCTAATATTATTATATACGCCGTCACTTTATAGTTATAGTTATAGCTTTCCATTAAACACGGTCCGAAAGAACAAGGTAAAGAAATCTGTACTGCGTTGCACTTATCGTTATCGTTAGACAGCTTTCTGCATCTAATTATTTATTACCTGAGCTTTTGTTCTGTTCTGGACGTTTGTGTAATAAATGAACAACCCCTTAACCTATTCGAAACTGACACACTGTGAAAAGAATGCTTTAAAAAAGTGCTTACACCACAAATACACTGTTCAAATTAGTCAAAACTAATCATTAACGAAATTTTCGAAAGACTAAATCCAAGAAATTAACATTTTCAAAAAGGTCAAAAGAAGAAATTAACATTTTCAAAAAGGTGTAAAACTAGAAATTAAGATTTCCAAAAAGGTGTTAAACTAGAAATTGCCATTTTCAAAAAGTTGTAAGACTAGAAATTAACATTTTCAAAAATATCAAACCAACAAATTTACACTGTTAAAAAGGTCAAAACTGAAAACTAACACTTATAAAAAGGTCAAATCAAGAAATTAATATTTTCAAAACGATGTAAAACTAGAAATTAACTTTTTCAACAAGGCAAAAACTGGAAATTAACATTTTCAAAAACGGTTAAACAATAATTTAACATTTTCAAAAAAGGTCAAAATTAGAAATTAGCACTTTCAAAAAGATCAAAATTAGAAATTAACATTTTCAAAACGGTCAAACCAGGAAATTAACATTATCAAAAACATTCAAATCATCAAATTAACACTTTCAAAAAGGTCAAAACTGGAAATTACACCTCTAAAAACATTCAAAACTAGTAATTCCCGCCATTTACAAAACCGCCAAAATGAAAAACACAAATTCTCGGAAAGGTGTTAAACTAGATAAATAACCCTATCAAAAAGGTTAAACCCTCGTTCTTGGTCTTGAGATTTATTTTACACGTTGCCCCTCCACTCGCTAGCTAATTAATGACATAAATTTAATGGCCGTCTGTGAGAATTAGCTAGGAGCTAAAAAAAATCAAAAATTCGAAAGCAGTTGAGTGAGGCATTTGCTGAGGGAACTTGACTCAATAGCTTCAGCAATTTTTTCTCAATGCCATCAGAAAAGTAATAATTATGCGGCACATTTTTCAAGTTTAAGATTTCTATTATGTACCTACCTAAAGTTATGGTCTGTAAGACGAATAGCGCAGCGTAATTACGAAAATAAAAAAATGTAGAAAAAATGGCAATTTTGCTTATTATTATTCTCTGTATTTAAAATCGAATAAAATTTTATTATAATTACTACATTGTAATTTGTAATGTTGTACTTTTGTACTTTTGAGCGTCGCATAAATTGCAGTGCCTTCAGCTACAGGCTACAGGCTACAGCCTATTGCCCAAAGGGGCTGTCCATAAATGACGTTTGGAAACGACGGTAGGTAGGGGGTTGGAGCTCCCGTTTACACTAATGTTAAAAAATGCAAACTTTTGGGGGATGGGGGGGGGGGAGTAAATGTCCTAAAAATGCAAACATCATTTATGGACAGCCCCAAAGCGTGTCCCGTGCCCGTATTGTTAAGTGAATTAGCAATTCCAAGGTCAAAAAAATATGGCAAAGATTTTTTAAACTGCACAATAATTCTGCCATGTTAATGTCATAGTCAAATGTATGCTAAATGGTGAATGTTAACTATAGTTTTGATTTTAAATTATTTACCTTGTCTATTGCCTATTGCCTCTGTACTACACAATTCGCAAAACAAATTAAAATTCTAACCAGGCAGACAGCTTCAGTAAAAAAAAACACACCAAACATTTCATTGAATTTCTTATTTGTAAGCTTTTATGTAAAGTACCGTAAATGATCCATTAATACGCGGGTCTCTAATTGTAGCCCCGCGGGGGTCCGAGGGGCTGAATGGAATAAGGGGTGGGCGTACTATTAGAGAATTTACGGTAAATCATCCATCATCAATCACCTTAAGAAAGTTAAATAATAATATTAATTTCTTGGAAATGTTTTAGAGCCAATAAACGCAGCTGTCAATAAAATGGAAATGAAAATGAAACATTTTGATCATATTTTTGAGCAAGTAAATTGTTGATGGTTGGTCGTTCGTTCGTGCTGGCTTGACTTTTTAACCTGTTAGGAACTGAGGAAGGATATAAAAAACGCTTTCCAAAAGTGTTTAATTCTGTAAGTTAACCTTTTCAAAACGGTCAAAACTAGTAAAAAACACTATTTCAAAAGGGTCTACGCAAGTAAATAACACTCTTTCAAAAAGGTCAAAACTAGTAAATAACTTTTTAAAAACAGTCAAAACAAGTAAATTATAACACTTTTTCAAAACGGTCAAAACTAGTAAATAACACTTTTTCAAAACAGTCAAAACTAGTAAATAACACTTTTTCAAAACAGTCAAAACTAGTAAATAACACTTTCAAAAACAGTCACAACTAGTAATTAACACTTTTTCAAAAAGGTCAAAACTAGTAAATAACACTACAAAATGATCAAAAATCTACAAAAAAAAATTCAAAGCTAAAAGCATACCACCGTTGCGAGAAGGTTAACAGTGCAGTGCAGTGGCGTACATTTTTACAACTTGATTGTGACCGATAGCGTAGAGATAATTGATCTGTCTTTAACAACTGTGGAATAATGGAATCATGTTTCACTGAAACACGCACTGGGTCATTATTTTGTACAGTTACAGAGTTACATCACTGTGCATTTGGCTACCAATAAGATACTTACCGTAAAGCTTCTAATAGAAGACGGGTTTCTAATAGAAGGCGGGGGTCGAAATGAGTTTTGTAAAAATTCATTGTATTCTAACTTCTAATAGCCGGCGGGTCTCTAATAAACGGCAGGGGTCGAACTAAGTTTTACAAATAGAAAGCGGGGCATTCTATTAGAAGCTTTACGGTAGATTCGATCGTGTTACTGCAATTACCAAAGTATGTACACAGACAGACGGACAGACAAACTGCACTTTCTTCTTTCTTTTTTGTCTTTTTTTACAACTCACTTTGTCCGTCGGTCCGTCCGTCTGTCCGTAATTCTGTAAAGGACCTTGTGTTACAATCACAATCAGAATCACAATATGCACACTGCACTGCACTGCATTGAAATTCTCTTTCTGCACAAAGCAAAGTTTAATGAAAGGTAATGGAATAATGTGAAAAAAATTGGCATAATTTGTAAATTGTAATTTGCAACCAACGTAACGTAACGTAATGCCAGGAAAAAGATGTAATAGATATAAATAAGATCTTGCCAATGCACAATGAGATATTATAATATGCTAAATCTTTGAAATATTTATAGAAAAATGCACACTTTCAGCATCGCCAGAGATTATTTAATAATTTAAATAATTTGTATAAAATGACCACAATCTCCTCAGTTGTAGGAAGTTGTAGGAAAGAAATATTACAAAATTCTTTGGCCGTTAATGCGTCGATAAAACGCCGCATAAAATATTACTAGTCAGGGCTGTCACTTGGAGATTTGTTAACCTTTTCGAAACGGTACTATGTCTAGTTTTACACCTTTTTGAAAATGTAAATTGCTTGTTTTGACCTTTCTGAAAGTTTTAATTTCTTATTTTACACCTTTTTTAAAACGCTAACATCTGGTTTTGACCTTTTTAAAAGTGTTAGTTTCTTGTTTTGACCTTTTTGAAAGTGTTGGTTTCTTGTTTTGACCTTTTTGAAAGTGTTAGTTTCTTGTTTTGACCTTTTTGAAAGTGTTGGTTTCTTGTTTTGACCTTTTTGAAAGTGTTGGTTTCTTGTTTTGACCTTTTTGAAAGTGTTGGTTTTTTGTTTTGACCTTTTTGAAAGTGTTAGTTTCTTGTTTTGACCTTTTTGAAAGTGATAATTTCTTTGTTTACATCTTTTTAAAAACGTTAACATCTTGTTTTGACCTTTTTGACAGTATTAGTTGTTAGTTTTGACCTTTTTGAAAGGCTCAGTTACTGGTTTTGAATGCTTTTGTAAATGTTATTTATAGTTTTGACCGTTTTGAAAAAGTTAATTTCTAAGAAAAGCAATTTTATAAAGCAATCTTTCCATGGTTTCCCAGTTGCGAATAGGTTAAAAGCCGTCATTTTTTAATAGTAGTTATTTTATCGTTGTTCGATTTATGATTACGTTGACTGTTTGTTCACTTACTTGAGTGCAAAATTAAAAATCGAAGCTTCCTAATTGCCTTTTAATTCTACCACTTTCCTATATAGGGTATAGCCCGACACTTTTATGGGTATAGCAATGCATGTAATACACGGTCGTCATAAAAATACGTGTAAAATATATGCAAGTCATGTCATGTCCGTCGTAAGCCGCAGTAAAAAAAAATGACTTTTGAAACTGTGTTAGTAGCAACATAAGTTAAGTTATTAAGTTTGCTTTATGTGTGTGTGTGTTGCTGTGGCTTGGAGATGCGATGGACAAAGTGATATACAGAAAATGAAAGATGCGAGCGTGTGAGTGGCGGAAACGCGTGAGGAATAGTGAACAGAGACGATCGTTTTTCTGTGTATGACAAATGACAGCAACAATGAGGATGACGAGAGCGACAATCAAATGGAATGCGTTGGCTTTCCTTATGCTTTGTAGTTATCAGTTATGGTATTATGTACTTGTTAAAATTAAGACGCAAAACGACGCTTTTATCCTAAATCATGAAGCTTCAGAAAGAGCAGATGAGAATTTCTTCCGATTTCCTTAACACAGAAATTAATAAAATCAGTAAGTAAAACGCCAAAAATTGTGCAAAAAATTGTTTTTTTTTAAACTTTTTAAAACATGGACTATCTCAATTTACACTCTTTGAAATAAGAAAAACTGTGATTTGAACTTTGTAAAAACACGTAACTACCCTTGGATTTACACTTTTTAAGCATGCAAAACCATGCATTTTACCTTTTTGAAAACATGGGAAACTTCGAATTTAACTTTATTGAACGAGCAAAACCTTGAAATGGCCGTTTTAAGAGAGGCAGTAGCTTAAATTTGTCTTTCTAAAAACATGTAAATATCTCGATTTACACTTTTTTAAATGTGCAAAACCACTAATTCGCCCTTTTGAAAACTTGGAAAACCCCGAATTGAACTCTTTTAAACATGAAAAATCTTAATTTTCACCTTTTGAGAGAAGTAAAAACATGCATTTGGCTTTCTAAAAAAGTGCAAAACACTCGACGTACACTTTTGGAATGTGTAAAACCACAAGCATACATTTGTAAAAACATAGAAAACCTCCATTTGCCCTTTTTCGATGCGCAAAACTACATATAATTTGCACATTTCAAAATAGATAAACCCTTGAAATTATTTTTTAAAACGTGGACATAAAACACAATTTACACTTTTTCAAATAAGCAAAACCTCAAATGGGACTTTCCACAAAACATGGAATAATCTGAACTTACATTTTTTCAAAAGAACAAACATGGAAATAGTGCCCACTATTTACAATACCAATAACTGTGTTAGGTCCCTTTTAAATCAAGCTTTAAGAGTGTGTATGCGTCATTTTGATTCTTAAACAAGAAAAGACCCCTATAGCAAACTTATTGCCTATATAGCTATATAGCGAAATAGCCATTGCCAGGTTCTGCAATGGACGGCAATTGTAGCCCAACAATGCTTTCCTCCACGTAACACAGCAATCATGCACGGGCCAAGTGGAGTATCAGTGGACCGACCATTCATTCGATTCGATTATTAAAGTTGAATGGATTGCTTGGCTTGGTTTACGACTTGACTTAACTTGGCAAAAGCCCATTTGCATACAAGATACATCTCATCATAATCATCATCATCATCGTCGTCGTTGGATTTTACATGCATTGTGTTTTACGGACTGATAATTGACGTCTCTGATCTCGTAGAAGGTGTACAATGCATGTCTTCTGTCTGTAAAAGGACACAGATCACAGTTTGTTCCTATATTTACATTCCTTTTCATTTGTTGCAAGCACATGTCAAAGATACTACTAGTATGTGTGCACATACGTAAGCACCCCCAAAAATCATTCCTGTTAGATCTCTGTAGAAATTGAAAAGTTGGGAACGATAAAGATGATTTTAAAAAATGCCTTAAAGGGATTGGAAAAATAGTCTGAAGCCGTAGCATTGAAAGTCGTTTTGAGCGCCTAATTTAAAAATTTAAAATAAAATAAATAATTCCCTTTATGTCTACTACTGTATACCATTGCATTGTCTACCTTGTCCATTTTAAAATTTTGCAATTGTTACATTTCCCACCTTTTCTAAGTCGTGTAAAACAGTACAGTATTTAACATCTTGTCAAAAAAACATGTACAAATTGAACAATAATTGGACCTTTTTAAAGGCCGCTTTTATTAGGTTTTGCTCCTTTTTAAAAGGTGTATGTAGTTATTGCAAACAGTTTTTTAAAAGCATGTTAATCGAACATTTTGTTTGTTTTTAAAAAGTGCGCTTATTTCACTTTGAACCCTTTCAAACACGTGTAAATAGAACATTTTGCAGCTTTTTAAAAACGTGTAAATTGAACATTTTGCTAATTTTCAAAAACGTGTAAATTGAACATTTTGCACCTTTTCAAAAACGTGTAAATAGGACAATTTGCACCTTTTCAAAAACGTGTAAATAGAACATTTTGCACATTTTAAAAAATGTGTAAATATAACATTTTGCACCTTATTAAAAACGTGTAAATTAAACATTTTGCATGTTTTCAAAAACGTGTAAATAGAACATTTTGCATATTTTTAAAAACGTGTAAATAGAACATTTTGCATGTTTTCAAAAACGTGTGAATAGAACAATATGCATATTTTCAAAAACATGTAAATAGAACATTTTGCCCATTTTCAAAAACGTGTAAATATAACATTTTGCACTTTTCAAAAACAAGTAAATAGAACGTTGTGCACCTTTTGAGAAACAGGAAAATAGAACACTTTGCACCTTTTAAAAAATAATTACATAAAAAGACCATTTTGCATGTTTATAAAAGGTGTAGTTACTTCATTTTGCACCGGTGGTGTAAAAGTTGTAAATGCATCTTACCCCATACATCTTTTAAAAATCAACCAAGTAGAGCAATTTGCTCACCTTTTTAAAAAGTGTAATGAGATTACATTTTGCTTTTGTATTTAAATTAACAATGGCGATTAGGCATGGTAACTCAGCCTATAACTTTTTAGCATAATTGAATAAGATCTGCGATTGCATGACAAGTCCATCAGCTGATACAAACCTCCCACCAGACCAAAACCAAAACATGACCGTCTGTATACCTTCCAATGCAATGCAATGCTGCAATTCCACACAAAAGAATACATGAAAGCCATAGCAAGCGAACAAATGCAACCTTAAATAATGTAAAATAAATAGAGGCTCGTAATACACAGGGGAATAGAATGGACGGCAGTGAATTGAGCGTAATTACGATTACGATTCATTCACGATTTGCTTATTCTCTCAATTTGTGACGCTTGTACACTTGAAGCAAATTATGAATAAATATTTTACACACCAAGCAAAGCAAACCAAAGCAAACTATTGAGTGTTGCAGTTTGGAAATATTATTGAAGCTTTGCTTTGTGGAGCTGAATCAAGTTGAATTTAGTTTATTAACACTTCTTGCTTTTAGTTTAGTTTGAACTGGGCTAAGTGAGGCACTGAGGGGTCTGCCATAAATTACCTGTGTGTTATGAGCAAATCCAAAGTACAAGGTGTGCACTTTGGATGGTTTTAGTTTTCGTTTTTGTTTTCGTTTTCGTTTTCAAAGAGTGGAAAACAGGGCTGAAATTTTTATAAAATAAAATACGACCAAAGCTTTTTTGAAGCGTCTAACTAGTGTGCCATCGTTGCCGTTGATTGTTTAAAATTATTGTGAATCTTCTATTTATAGAAATATTTGCGTTCAAAACGTGTAAAGCTTATTGCAGCATCAGTCACCAGCACCGGCTTTTTTCAAAAGGTTGTAATGTAAAGGGCGTTTTAGAAGAGAGCAAAACGGGGTAAATACATTTTCTAAATCTGTAAAAATACAGAAAATTGGGTTTCAAAAAAAGTGCAAACCACAATAACGCTGGTTTGAAAACAGCTAAAAAATTATACTACATACACTTTTCGAAAATTACCAAAACTACATAGTAATGCACTTTTCAAAAAGTGCTAACACAAAAATAATGCACTTTTCAAAAGGAGCCAAATACTATTTTAACACACTTTTCAAAAATTGCAAAATACACAAATTAAGCACTTTTCAAAAAATGCCAAACACTATTTTAACACAAAAAATAAACTTACCTACCTAATACACTTTTCAAAAAGAGCCAGGTACTATTTTAACACACTTTTCAAAAAGTGCCAAATACATAAATAATACTCTTTTCAGAAAGTACTAACCACTTTTTTTTTACACACTTTTCAAAAAGTACCAAACACAGTTTTTACACACTTTTCAAAAAGTGTCAAATACAAAAATAATACACTTCTCAAAAAGTACCAACTAAGTACAATAATGCCCTTTTTTAAACCATCCAAAGCATCACAAATTCAACTTTTAAAAAAAGTGTGCAAAACCTGAAATAATGCTCAAAAAAATTCAAATCATCCTTACTATATTAGCCTTACTAAACATTGATGCTATACATAATATATTCCTACATTTTCAAATTCTCAATATAATTCAAAAAATTCTATATTTATACGTTCATTTATATTTGTACCTACCTTACTATTACTTAGTTTCAAATGTACCACAACTATGCATGTACTACTACATAGTACAGAAAAATCTCATTTTTAACGTAATAAATGCCCAGCCCCTCCCAACAATGCAGTGGCCCTCTAATGATGGCTCTGTATTTACTCCTTACTAGTGCCATCGTTGCATCGTAGGACCGGACGTAGAATAAAAGTGTAAATAAGTATGCAAATATGTAGAACTGGTTGGGGCCTCTCTCTCTCTCTCTCTTCACTGCTCTTCTGTCCTGTCTCTCTGTCAATTGTTAATGTTCGCCTCCGGCACTCCCTCGAGATTCTCGTTCCTACAGTTTCAAGTTTTTCAATCTGTAATAAATACTAAGTACGTAGCTGTAATCTGTATTCTGTACATGCTTATTTCTTCTTGTACTACGTACCCCAGCACACATGGAGATTAAAATACGGTCAAAAGAAAGACAGCGTTCCCGTTCCACTAACCCAAATACCTTGGAAGATCTCACGACTTTTTCATTACACATTTTTTCTTATTTTTTTTTTCGTTTTGTTTTTATTATTTTATTATTTATGACCGTCTTTATTATTTTACAATTAGGATTATATACCTTTATGATCCTAATCCACTCTACCCTCGGCTTACCACACAATAACATTAGCTTAAGCCTCAAAAAGTAAAATAAAATGAGAGAGAATTAGCATATATAGGCATAGGAACGATAAGCCAAGCCAAAGTAATGATAATGAATGTGGTATATAGCATCCATCTATAGGCAGTATATAGCTTGGATATAGGGTCGCTATATAGGGGCTATATAGAGTGATTTGAATTAAGGCTTTGCCTTATGCTTTATGGCCAGTGAGATTATAGATTGTGTGTAATTTGCCCAGTGTGATTAATTTACTTGTTGATTAGATCGTCCATATTTTCTTTCTTCCCACAGACACAGACCACACTGCAATGAACTATTCTATTCTGTCGACTGACTGTTAATTAAGAAGCAAAATGTGACAAATGTCCAAATTTTTAGTGTATAATGTGTTTCAGCAGAGCTCGCAGAAATGAAACTGTACTTCAAAGTTGAAACTGGCTCAGTCATATTTTTTACAAACGGCGTTCAACCTAAAACGGAAGAAAATATGCTTTAAAAAAGAAAAATACTAATTTTGTGTGTTTTTTTAAATCCCGTACTTTTTTTATGCTACACCTTTTACGTTCGAATTAAGATTTTGAGCGTTTTGTTTTGGCGTTAGCAAAAAGTTAGGCTCGATGTTTGATGGATTTTATTTCGTGGTTTTAAAAAGGTGCAAAATGTTCTATTTGCGTGTTTTTACTAGGGCGTAGGGTGTGGAAAATCAGGGAAAATGTGGTGCATTTATCTTTTTTTACATTATTTTGAGGATTTTGGCGAAGTTTTTAGTTTATCATAGTACAAATTGTGGTTTTGCATGTTTTGAAAAAGGCAAAACGTATTATTTGTGAATTATATTGTGATTTTTCGTTTTTGGTTAATTTCACATTCGAATCACCATGCTAACAATTCCACGTATAGCCCAGCTAGAGTGAGTACATTGCAATTTATAACTTGAAGTTTAAAACGGCGTCACAGTCTTACAAAAGATGTAACCAGTGACCAGTATTGGTTTTATTTAAGTGGATGCGAAACGTTCTATGTAGTATTTTGGAAAAGGTGCAAAATGTTCTGTTTGCATCTTTTTTAAAAGGTTCAAAATGCTCTGTTTGCATGTGTTTGAAAAGGTGCAAAATGTTCTATTTGTATGTTTTTTAAAATGGGCAAAATGCTATATTTATACGTTTTTGAAACGAGGCCAAATGTACTATTTGCATTTTTTTTAAAGGAGAAAAATATTCTTTTTACATATTTTTGAAAAGATGCAAAATGTTCTATTTACGTTTATAAAAAGGTGCAAAATGTTCTTTCACCATGTTTTTTACAATCATGTGGAAAATCTGGGAAAATGTGGAAAATGTTTACGTTATTTTAATGGTTTTGCAAAATTGAAAGTTAATCCTGGAACAAATTATAGTTCAACAAATTTTGGAAAAAGCAAAACGTATTGTTTGCAAGTTATTGTTATCATGTGTTTTTTTTTGCTTAGTTTCACACTCGAATTAATGTACGTCTACAAGGATCAGTTATTTTTCTATCAACTATTAGCCGAGCTTAATGTTTTAAAATTTGAAGTTGTAAGCAGCGTCAAAGTCTTTCATAGGATGTAGAAGTCACTGCAGTAGAGTGAGTGCAGTGCATGGGCAAGATTCTTTAAAGACACAAAATCTACTATGGTCTTATTAAGAAGCTACTACAAATTGTTATAATTATCTACATGTTTCATGTTTTTGAAAAGGGGCAGCATTTACTATTTACATGTTTTTGAAAAGATGTAAAATGTTCTGTTTACGTTTTTGAAAAGATGCAAAATGTTCTATTTCCATGTTTTTGAAAAGGAGCAAAATGTACTATTTACATGCTTTTGAAAAGGGGCAAAATGTACTATTTACATGTTTTTAAAAAGGGCAAAATGTACTATTTACATGTTTTTGAAAAGATGCAAAATGTACTATTTATGTACATGTTTTTGAAAAGATGCAAAATGTATTATTTCCATGTTTTTAAAAAGGGGCAAAATGTACTATTTACATGTTTTTGAAAAGGGGCAAAATGTATTATTTCCATGTTTTTAAAAAGGGGCAAAATGTACTATTTACATGTTTTTGAAAAGGGGCAAAATGTATTATTTCCATGTTTTTGAAAAGGGGCAAAATGTATTATTTCCATGTTTTTGAAATGGGGCAAAATGCTCTATTTACATGTTTTCAATAAGCTGGAAAATGTTATATTTGCATGTTTTTGAAAAGGGGCAAAATGTTCTATTTGCCCGTTTTCTAAATGGTGTACAATGTAATTTTTGTTTACATTCTCAGAATGGTCTAAAATCTCCTATTTGCTAGTTTTTAAAGGCTATTTAAAAAGGTGCTAAATGTTTTGTAATTGTATAATTTGTATTACAAACATAAACTTTTGTTAAACAAATTCTGTTTCGTATACTAAGTCCGTTGGGCTATCCTCGTTGGAGGACAGTGATGACTTTGTTTTGCTAATAAAGTTCGTCTTTCTCATACGTTGTTACGAAGATTCAAAATATGTTATCTACATAATATATATTCGTTCCCAAAAAAAACAAAATTAATCTTCTATTTACCTCCGTCTATTAAGAATTTCCTAAAATACGACTCGTTTTGCGCTTAAAATTGAGCACTAATTTTTGGATTCACCAAAAGCATATTTTGCTTCTTAAGCCACGGTGTGCGGTGGTGAGATTGTTGACTAATAAATGTGATGAAGATAAAGATGAGGATAAAGAGTGTCATATCTGTATCACTATAATCAACTGGTGCTCAAAGTTCCTCGGTTGTGGTTGTGGTTTAGCTGGGACGATCAAATTTATCGTGAGATTTTTGCGATTTTATCGAAAAGAAAGTTATAAAATAATAATTTAATTCGTGCTATGTACATTTTGGTAACTAAAGTAGGTTGTAGATGGCAAAAGAGATTGCGTCCAAAAACATGTCGGCATAATCATCCTCTGTCATCAATTCAAGAGTATCTTATGCAGTATCTCCAATCAGTACTCTACGTATTTAAAGATGCAGTACCTGAGATTCAAAATAAATTACTCTTTAAATAGGCACATAAATAGTTTTATGACTGATAGGAGATTTTTTCCCGCTCTAATTTTTTTTGAGATGCGCTAATCTAAAAATAATTTTAAAAAGATGCATAAGGAAAAGGATGCAAGAGATCTGTATGTTTGGGTTAAAAAAATGCCGTTTTTTTGTTAGCGTAGCATTGTAACAGTAATGCAGTAATCGGGAAAAAAGAATAAATAATGCATTGCCGTAATGCAAACGGTTTTTACTTAAAATGCGAATTTATCCTTTTTTTAATTTGAAAAGTGTAAATCCATATATTGCTATATATACATGCTTTAAAAAAGTACAAATCAAGGATTTTCATGTTTTTATAATGTTTAATATCATGTTCAACCCCTTTGCAAAGTGTTATTACCCCCTTTTGCCCTGTTTTAAAGGTGTATTGCCAGGCTTAGCTTCTTTTGAAAACGTTATTTTCCAGTTTTGCCTTTTCTAAAAAGACAAAACTACCATATGTTCTGCACCTTTTCAAAACGTTATTCTTAGGTTTGGCCCTTTTCTAAAATGTATAATATTAAGGTTTTACAACTTTTCAAAACGTTATTAGTATGCCTTGCCGTTTTATAAATAGCATGAAACCTCGTTTTGCTCTCTTTCAAAACGTTATTGCTAAGTTTTGACGTTTTCAGAAACATGTAATATTATGTTTTGCAACTTTTCTAGGTACCATCACGGCCATCACCTCGTTTTGCCTTGTTTTAAAAAGTGTATTTTGAGGTTTAGCTCCTTTTCAAAACTTTACAATTACGTTTAACCGTTTCTTAAAAAGACTAATACCTTATTTTGTACTTTTTCCAAACCTTACTGTTAAGTTTTGCCTTTTTCTAAAATGCTTAAAACTACGTTTTGCACCTTTCCAAGACGTCGTCAGCTTCACGTTTTGTCCTGTTTTGAAAAGTGTATTTTGAGGTTTAGCTCCTTTACAAAACTTTATGATTACATACGTTTAACCGTTTCCTAAAAAGTCTAATACCTTGTTTTGAACCTTTTTAAAATGTTACTATTACGTTTTGCTCTGTTCTCAAACGCATAAAACCATGTTTGACACTTTTTCAACAGGTTATCATCATGTTTTGGCCCATTTTAAACGGTGTATTATGAGCTTTAGCACCTTTTTAAATTACGCGTAATAACTGTTATAAGCAAGCACTCTCAATTGTGACTTCAATCCAATAAAATAAGTCAATAAGGAAATAGGAAACTTTTGTAAATATTAAAATTGACAGCAATGCATTGTTTGCATTACAAAAAAAGCAAAATGCATAAAAACAGTATTAATATTTATTCATTTTTATTGGCCTAATCTGTCACTGTCGTTTGCTCCGTTTATAGGCCTGCCCTATATTTTCTCTTGGTTTGTTTTTGTCAACTGTCGTCGGTCAAGCAGTCTAGCTTAACAACTGAATCTGTAGTGGCAAATAAAATTCAAATAATCTAAAGTGCACTAAACGTCCATTGAAACTAGTATGAAGATATTCGTATTTGCAATTAATTTTGTTTCATTATTTATGAGCTGTTATCATTGATGGGCTGATTGATGTTTAGTTGTTCGTAATAATTCAACTTCCTTGATTTTTTTCTGTGTTTGTAATTTCTTGACTGATGGGCGTACACTGTGTTTAGTATTCAAAGCTTGGAGTGCAGATAGCAATAATAATAATAATAACAATAATAATAATAATTCTAGTTCGTGAGAGTGTCAGTTTGGTGGTCGACAGTAGTTATGCTAATTTGTCATTGTTAATGCTTAAGTTGGCCATTGAAGTGATTATTAAATTTACAATAGCAATTACAGTATTACAGTTAATCGACTAGTCTACATACTCCTTACTGTGGTGTTCAAGAGCAATCTTTCATTGACGAAAGCATAGCAGAGCGGAGATCACTATTATGGGATCTTGTTGGTGGTAGGTTTTAGTTTTGTGAAGCAATTATTGCAGTAATTGTTAGTAATTATTCTAATTATGCATTATGAGTTATGGGTACTGTAGTGCATTGCATTGTTGTGCTTTACTTTTACTGACCTTGATTTTTAATCCTTTCATCTTTAGTAATCAAAAAAATCAATCTCAGGAAATAATAAAGTACCTAATTGGTTTGTCTAAGCATTTAAATTGAATTTAAAACTTGTCTTTTACAGCTGTAATTTAATTTATTTTCTAATATTTCCTTGGTTTTTGGTTTTTGGCGCCTATCTGTACGTAGCTATGCTGTGGTTCAAACGCCATTTATGGCCACTGGTTTTGCGTTTTTTAAAAAGTCAAAGAAAGAGTTTCGGCGGTTTTTATGATTTTTTACTTCTGTGCCTTTTTGGGCTTAATAACCTCTTATTGCAAGGGTGTCGTGATGTACGCGAAGTTTTCAAACGGCGTCGAACACACGATGTATGTACAGTCTACATTCTAAAAGACGCAAACTGTGCTGTTTACTTGTTTTGAAAACGTTCACAAAATAATATTCGCATGTTTTTTAAAGGAAGAGACATGTTGTATTTGCACTTTTTTGAAAAGATGTCAGTGCTGTTTTTAGGATCTTTTGAAAATGTGCAAAAGGTCCTATTTGCATGTTTTTGAAAAGATACCAATTCTGTTTTTAGGATATTTTGAAAAGGTGCAAAACGTCATATTTGCATATTTTTGAAAAGATGCCAATTCTGTTTTTATGATCTTTTGAAAAGGTGCAAAAAGTCCTATTTGCATGTTTTTGAAAATGTGCCAATTCTGTTTTTAGGATCTTTTTGAAAAGGTGCAAAAAGTTTTATTTGCTTGTTTTTGAAAAGATGCCAATTCTGTTTTTATGAGCGTTTGAAAATGTGGAAAAAGCCCTATTTGCATGTTTTTGAAAGGAGCCAAATTCTGTGTTTTTGATCTTTTGAAAATGTGCAAAAAGTCCTAGTTGCATGTTTTTGAAAGGAGGCAAATGGTTTAATTTGCACGTTTTTGAAAAAAGGGAAAATATCTGATTTGCATATTTTTTAAAAGATGTAAAATTCTCTATTTATGTTCCTTAGTATTCTTTCTACCCACAGACCAACAGAATACACTGCACTCCAATGCTATAACGCACTGCACTGCTCTGTCCTCTGACTTTTGATTAAGAAGCAAAATGTGGAATTTGTCCAAAGTTGTTGTGCATTATGCATAACTACGTCGAAGACCCAACTATTTTCTTAGTCGAAGCTGATCCAGTCTTAATTTTTTACAAACGGCGTTTAAACTTGACACTGGAGAAAATATTATGCTTTATACAAATATTTTGTTTTTTTATTGCATAATTTTTTTATACTGCAACTTTTACATTCTAATCAAGTTTTTAAGCATTTTTGCGGCATTGAAAAAATGTTCGTTCCACGTTTGATGGTTTCCATGGTTTTTAAAAAGTGAAAAATGTGCTTTTTCCAAGTTTTTCAAAAGTGTAAAAAAAGTGGTGCGTTTTTACTTGTTTACATTATTTTGAGGGTTTTCCAACATTTCAGGGTTACCATTGTGCATATTGTACTTTTACATGTTTTGAAAAAGACAAAAATATTATTTGCGAATTATTGTGATTTAGTGTTTTTGATAAAGTTCGTACTCGAATCTAAAGAAATATTTGAATTTACATTCTATCAATTGCAATATCTAAGTTGTTAATTTAGAAATTTGTAATTTCAAGTTCTAGGCGGCGTCGAAGTCTTCAAAAGATGCAGTCCGTTCGCAGTTTTGAGAAAAGATTCTGTAAAGACACACAATCTTTTACTGTTTTATTTAAGTAGCTACAACTTATCCTATTTACACGCTTTTAAAAGGGGCAAAATGTCATATTTACATGTTTTTGAAAAGTTACAAAATGTTATACTTACATGCTTTTGAAACGATGAAAAGTGTTCTATTTATGTACATGTTTTGAAAAAATGCAAAATGTCCAATTTAAATGTTTTTCAAGAGGTGAAAAATGTTCTATTTACATGCTTTTGAAAAGGAGCAAAATTCTCTACTTGCATGTTTTTTAAAAGAAGCAAAATGAGCCTATTTGCATGCTTTTGAAAAGATGCAAAATGTCCTATTTACATGTTTTTTGAAAAGGTGAAAAAAGTCCTATTTACATGTTTTTGAAAAGGTGCAAAATGTCATATTCACATGTTTTTTAAAAGAAGCAAAATGCCCATTTTAAATGTTTTTCAAGAGTTGCAAAATGTTTTATTTACATCAGCCGTTGACATGGTTTGCAAAACTATAACAATTTTATTTTCTGCCAAGTTAAAAATGTTCTATTTGCACCGTTTGGTAAAATTCCTTAGTTACATTAAATTGGTTACTTACGCGATTCTAAAGTGATGCAAAATGTCCTATTTACACCGTTTTTCGTTGTTTCTTTTGAAGATAATAATTTCGCTTACGATCATTTCGTTGCCTTGGTTATAACCAGGATTTTCTTATCCCTAAAATCTAATCTTCTTTCTGCCCTGAATTTTTAACTCACAATATGTCATAAATGCACTTACACGATTTTTTGAAGCCCCAACAAGCCCCAAATAACAAGGGATTTGTCTTAATCGGTGTCCATATAGATTGTACCTAGGTATAGCATATACACTATAGTTTTCACTATAATATGTGTGATATATACATACATATAGCTACTTATAATTATGTAGTAAATATACCCAAATGTGGTTGCATGCTTACAGATTTTACGCTGCTGTACAGATACAGTGCGTGACACGCACTTGTGTCTTTGCTTCCGTGCTTCAATTTTGATTGACGTTTGTATTAGTCTCAATTTGTCTGAACCACGAATTTTTTTCGTAAATTGTGTTCCATAGGAATTTCCTACAGTGCAGTGGTTTACCAAAATACGTACCAAATTACATCTTTTCTTCCATATAATCATTCATCTGCTTATTAAAAACACCAATGACAGGACAGACAGGGCACAGATGAGTGCGAGTGTAAGACCTTGATTTCATTTGCGACTTTAACCATGGTTAACTTTAACCATAGTAAGTTTATCCATGATTAGCGTGTGAAATCCGCACTAACCATGGGTAAACACGATGGGTAGTGCGGATTTTACAC
>JAQFZC010001673.1:0-27834 GCA_034695205.1 Dicyrtoma fusca | reverse complement strand
ATATCCAAACAAAGAAAATTAGAAATAAAAAATATATTAATAGTAATAAAGAACACATAGATGGCAATGACGAAGTTCTTTTGCATCTCAAACTTCATTTCGCTCAGCTACACTCCTACACGTTTTGTTTAATCCTGGCATCATTTAATATATTCTGCAGTAAAGAAGTGGGACTTATCAAACTGTATTACCATTTCTTACTAACAAGAACGGTTTTTTACATGGACTTTTTCAATATGCTTTACGAGTTTAGACTTTGACAGTGTTGCAAAGTCACACTCGGAACACTCGTAGCCCGTTCCCTCCCCGTCCTTGCGTTTGAAATGGCGATAAAGGTTCGGATAATATCTGCTCTTGAAGAAGCAGAGAGGACAGTTGTAGGGCTCCTCTCCAGTGTGCGAGGTCAAATGATTTTCTAAAGTATCTTTTCTTGTTGTTCTGAAAACGCACAAGTGACACTTGAACTTCTTCTGCTCTTCAACCCACTGAGCGTCGCCTTGCTTTGGATTCAATTTGCAAGTCTTCTCGTGCCTGTTCTGCAGTGTGACTTGTGTAAATCCCCGTTTGCAAAACTGGCAAGTGTGTGGCTTCTCACGAGTGTGTGTGAAAATGTGGTTTCTCAAGGTTTTTCTGGAACCAAACTTGTGGTTGCAAAGAGTGCACGAAAATCGCTTCTCCCCAGTGTGAATCATCACATGAATTTTTAAAATGTACCTCCGTGCTGCTGAATAGGGACAGAGTTGACACTTGAACGTCTTCTGCATTTTAACCCAGCTTGGATCCTTCTGTCTTGGATTCAGCTTGCAAACTTTTTCGTGACCAGTTTTTTTAGGGATTTGCTTAAACGAGGTTTTACAAAAGGCACAGTTGTAATGCTTTTCGCCAGTATGCGTCAGAATGTGGCAATTTAAGAGTTGGCGTCGGGAACATTTGTACGTACAGATGGTGCATGAAAACGGCTTCTCTCCCGTATGTGATCGTAGGTGAGCTTTTACGCTGTATTTGTATTTTGCAGAATACTTGCAGAGGTGGCACTTGTGTGGCTTATTGGCTCCTTTCTGTGAGTACGTGTACACTTTTAATTTTGTCAGTCGGATTTGAACATTTTGTGTGATGTTGAACCGCAGCAAGGCAGCCTTCTCTGTTTTACTAATTCCCATGATTTTTCTGTTTAAAGTTCAACTCTGTAGCCTGCAAACACTGTGGAGGTTTTGGTGGGATTTAGAAGCTCCATTGCTGACAAAGAGAAGCAATACGTCCAAAGAAAGGGGCCTGCAACTGACTGTCGTCTCGCCGTCGACTAATGTTATGGACCTAAGATGAACTAAGAAGCCATTTAAATAAATCACGTTTGGACGATTAAACTTGCTGGAAAACACAGTACAATTAGGTGAAGCTCGGTATATCCCTAGTTTTCATTTTAACGTGCACACTTGTTACTATTTTAAGTATGTCAATACACAAAGTGTGAATACTTGATACTGTACTTGTTTTGAATAACCAGTCACAGGCTTGCTTGCTGAAATACCTGTTAATATACATTCAGATTTGATACACATAATCTATGCGTTTATTGTTAGAAATAAAAGTTACAGTTTTGAATTTGACAATGCAGCCATTATAGTTATGATTGAGCCAAAGTTATCAGAATGGATCTGATTTCACTGACACCCATAAACAAATTTGCAAATACAAATAGATTCAGCTAAATTAAATATCACTGAAGAAAATTTTTTTCGTTTTAAACTTACTGATACAACCGACGCAGAAAAATACATTTCCCTCTCTGAACCGTCTTCCCGCCCAATTACAGGAATAGTAACTTGGAAACAGGTGTTGAGTCGATGAAGAAGCGTTGTGAACTAAAAATATTTATGTAATCTTTGGTGATTTATTTCTGAACCTGGTGAGGCAAGGCCCTTGGAAAATGGGCACTGGGTCTGCAAAAGGGATTCCAGCTCCCTTTTCACCTTTGCAGTTGGCTTGTAAAAGCAAAGAATTGAACTTTTTTTGACGGCTGTGTAATTATGTGCTGTACCTTTTGCCTTCAGGAGTACAGGAATGTTTGTTCAATTGCAGGGGTGGAAGGAGAGCGACGCTCAAATTTCCTTTTAAGAGTTTAGTGCTCAGTGTTTCCAGTTGGTATTACTTCTGTGAAATTCTCAATGCATTTAAATGAGTTTAAAATATCCTCCGGCCAATGCAATAAGCTTACTACGTATACATATTATATGTGTGGATGGTAGTAAAGATCTTGAAACTGCTAGTAGTTAAGAAATGCTTCTGTCAATATTTTCTGTTTTTTTAAACTATTCTAGACTTATCTCTTGCTTACATTTTAAAGTTAGTTTTTCAAATGGGCTTCCTTGACATGTTTCAACAGTTTGGGCTTTGGCAAATCCTTTTCCTTAGCATGCTTGCTTCTCAAATGGCGACAAATGTTTGAATTGCCGCTGCACTTGAAGGAGCAGAGAGGACATTTGTAGGGCTTTTCCCCGGTGTGAGACCTTAAATGATTTTCTAAATTTTGTTTTGTTGTTGTTCTGTAAGTGCACAAATGACATTTGCACTTCTTTTGATCTTCAACCCACTTTGCGTCGCCTTGCTGAGGATTCAATTTGCAGATTTTCTCGTGACTCTTCTGACTTGTTACTTGTGCGAATCCTTTCTTGCAAAATTGGCAATTGTGTGGCTTCTCGCGAGTGTGTGTGAAAATATGCTCTCGCAGACCTTTTCTGGAACTAAACTTTTTTTTGCAAAGGGTGCACGGAAATGGCTTTTCCCCCTTGTGGGTCGTCAAGTGACGTTTTAAATGGTATTGGAATGCTGTTGAATACGGGCACAGTTTACACTTGAAAATCGTTTGCATTTCAACCCAACTTGGATCACTTTGCTTTTGATTCACTTTACAAACGATTTCGTGAATAGTTTTTCCTGTATTCCTTGTAAATGATTTTGTACAAAAATCACAGTTGTAACGTTTCTCCCCCGTATGAGTCCTAATATGTCTGTGCAAGGGACCTCGATGAGTAACCTTAGGAAAAATAACTATTAAATTGTATAGAAATTGTATACAGTTAAACAGTTAGTATTTCTATGGCAATGTACTGCTTAATTTTTATAAATTCTGAATAGCTTTTGCCTGTTAAACTTTTAAAAAAGTCACGCTGTATACGCTTTATACAATTTTTATAAAGTTTAAATAGTATTTTAATAGTGTAATACTTTTTTAGTAACTGTGCACAGAAATCCTACATAATTCATACGGACCGGGATGATAGCTATACAGCTTACATAGTATAAAAATTGCACCGTTTAAGCATCAAAGTGATGCCCATCCACTTTAAAAGCAAAGTGATAATTGCATCCCATCGGGTGAGAAGCAAAATGGTGCACATCCAATTTTGGCTAAACGTAAAGTGATAATTACATACCTACCCAGAAACTCTTACAAGCAAAACGGTACATATCCCTACGTGCATGTGCTTTGGATGCGCACATTTTTTTAATAGTTTCTAGATATATATCATTTTGCTTTTAGCCGCTAGTGGATGTTCATCATGTTGCTTCTTTTACGAAGCAGAAATTCGAAAAAAAATTTATTTCTCCAGAAAGTCTCAAGGAAAAAAGATGTATCACTATTAACTTAAACACACCTTTAGAAAGTTAACAAGGTTATATAGCTTAACATTTGAAAGTTTGTATACAATTTGGATGAAGTTTAAGCGATTAAAATCCTTCCAATTTCATTCTACAGAGATTTTATAACATTTGAAGAGGGTTTCTATAGCCCCTTCCTTATACAAAATGAAACGCAAAACTGTACACAAACTGAATACAACAATTTGAACAACTTTTGCATACTAAAATATTTGATTGTCGGTAAATTCGCCACTTGGAAATTGGACACTAGTAAATTGGACACCAGTAAATTGGACATTCGGTAAATTCGACACTCGGTAAATTGGACATTCGGTAAATTGGACACTCGGTAAATTGGACACTCGGTAAATTCGACATTCGGTAAACTGGACATTCAGTAAATTCGACACTCGGTAAACTCGACATTCAGTAAATTGTGTAATAACCCGGGGAAGCAGATCAAATTAGTCATAGATTTCAGCCTGCCCGCCAAGAATTGGCAGAGTCCAGCAGGGACGGAGAGAGGGAATGGAGCAGGAGTGCGACGTAGGCAAGGAGGAAAGTCGTCCCATGGTGCATGTAAATATTTATTTAGTTATTAATAGCCAGCCGTCGCGATAAGAAAGAGAGGCGGCTGAGTCTTTGTGTTTATTAAAGATTACGGGGAAGACAAAAGATATTTGTCAACGGGAAAGTAGGTTAGTTATAAATAAGTTGAGCGGGGAAGAGAATGGGACTGGTGAGTGTTGACAGAGCGCTGATTGGTTGGTGGTCTCGGAGAGGAGGCAACAAGTGGGAAGTGCCGAACCACGGAAGCTGGGAGCTGGAGGTTTGGCTGACAGTTCTTATCTGTATTCGATTGAGTCCACATCTAAGTTGATCCGTAGTACAGAGCGCAACTCAATTTCCCAATTCTTTCCCCAAGTTATTTCTTATTTTCTAGTAACTTACTGTTACTAATTTCTGTAGATTAGGTGTTAATATAGGATAGTTTATTATATTAGTTGGAGTCATACGATTATTGGAGTAGTTGTAGAAGTGCGAATAAATACAACATCGAGTTTCGCAAAATAAGAGTGAGAGAACAGTGGACACTTTATTGCATAGTAAGGAGCAGCCTCCGCAGTTTCCATACCACGACCCATCATAACCGAGTAGATTCAGATTGGAGGTAGAGAATACCCGGTATCCTCGGATCCGGAGTGAGTACAGGACTTTTAGTAAGACGAGTCGCGTCAAGATCAGCGACTTCAGATTCCAGGAGAGACTAGTAGTGACGGAGACGGGAGGGAGTAGTTTCGATAGCCCGACCCTGCACAACCAGGTAAACTTGTGTTGGGAGGGAGGAATACCTGGTTTCCTCGGATCGGGAGTGAGGAACACCCGGTTTCCTCGGATTGGGAGAGAAGAATACCCGGTACCCTCGGGTCGGGAGTGAAGACAGCACCAGGAGGAAGGCAAGTCGCATCCAGATCCGCGACTCCAGAATCCAGGAGGGGCATCGGCAGCAAGGCCGGTAACCTCGGTGTCGGAGCAGTGTCCGACCCCGTATCTATCTGGGAATCGAAGGAAATCCGGGAATCCAAGCACCTGCAGTGAGAATAACATCATCTTCGTCGAAGAAGAAGTCTACGCACAGGGATACCTGGAGGTATCAGCCGGAGCGGGTAGTGAGGGGGACTAACTAGTGACCGTGAGTAACCGCCATGTCCCCATGGGGACGTTGAAGGAGTGAACGAGGTCAAGACCTAGGGAATTACCCGAGTAAACGAGTTCTGGCGTAATTCTGTGTTGCAATTGGACACTCGGTAAATTGGGCATTCGGTAAATTTGACACTCGGTAAACTCGACACTCAATAAATTCGACACTCGGCAATTTGGCCATTCAGAAAGCTGGTCAGTTCAGTTTTAAAATATCTGATGTATTTATTGTTTTAATATATGTTGCGTCACACAATTGCAAAAAAAAATTTCTGAATCACAAAAACTTTGTAAGAAAATTTAAAGTTACCAAATAAAGTGATGAATTACTGCAAGTATTTATTAGCTTTTATTTTGCTTCCTATGCAGCTGAATATACCGAGTTAAACCAAACATTAACGAATTACGTCTTCAACATGTAGAAACACAAACTTAAATCAGTCATAATGAACTAAAATTATGGCAAAAACAAACAAAGTAAATGTTTCAATAAACAACAAAAAAGGACAATTTAAACATACCATCAACCATGTACGAGTTATAATGTACCTATTTTTAATCAAACGAACGCTGATGATTTCTTCGTTTTTCCAAATGTTGGGCATGCATTAGGCAATACTTAAACCTTTAGTTCTCGCCGTAGCTTTTAATTTGGTTCAGAAGGCGAGCATCCAAGTCCGCGTACGCTGCGTTTAGTAGCAAAGCTGCTAGAGCAGATTTTGCATACGTAAATCTTGGTTCTCAAGTCGTTAATGAACGGACGAAAGAATTGTTGGAATAGATAATCTTAATTACTAGATATAAGTATGGATTTTTACATTATGCCAGCATTTTGTTTGAAGGCTTAACAAAGGCAGAAAATAACTGAGTCTAGGATAGCAATGATACATGGCATCAGTGTAGCCAGAAATGGCCTGTTTTAAAAAACAAAATCACTATACCTCGGGGACACTTACTTGATAACCAGGTTACTTATTTCTGTATTTATTTGTTGATCCATTTACTTATTGACCGATTTACATAGTGAAAAATTTATCGACGATCGATTGTGTTGGGAGCCAAATGTCGAATTTTCCGAGTGTCGAGTTTACCGAATGCCCAATTTACCGAGTGTCCAATTTACTGAATGTCGAGTTTACCGAGTGTCGAATTTACTGAATGTCCAGTTTACCGAATGTCCAATTTACCGAGTGTCCAATTTACCGAATGTCCAATTTACCGAGTGTCGAATTTACCGAATGTCCAATTTACCGAGTGTCCAATTTACCGAATGTCGAATTTACTGGTGTCCAATTTACTGGTGTCCAATTTCCAAGTGTCGAATTTCTGGAATACCTGTTTGTACCCCAAAATTGAGTGCGGATTCTGCGAATTCTGAAATTGGAACTTATGGTCAGTAACCGGAGTCATACTTCGTCATAAAGATGGACTGGCCATACTTAATGGGCATGCTAACAACCCTCGCGGAACTTTGTAATCGACTAATGAGCTGCCTTAAATCCCCCTTTACCAGTGTATTTATGTAGTAACACTAATTCTGCCTTTATTTTGTTGCAATATATAAAATAACATTAAAAATTTGAATTTAATAAAAGAACGAATTTTTTAAATACGTGTTAGCAGTTATTTCTCATTAAAAAGCGCTTCGCACTGAATACGATAATAATATGTATGAACAAAATTTAATTACAAATTATCTAAATACAGTGAATAAAAGTTCAATATAATCTCTATAGAAACTGTAACGGTAAATAGTTACCGATTTATTTACAATATTTATAAGTTTTCTTTACGATTGTGCTATAAAGATGTTGCTATAGAATTTGTATACAATTTCTATAGAATTTTGATCGCTTTCCTCAATAAAAGTTTTAAACAAATTATTACAACTTCAATTCAGTTTTTATATAAGCCTACAGGGAATTCGACCGAATCCCTATTCAGCTTGTATAGAACATCCTGTAATGTATTTCCCTTAGGGAAAGCACTACACAGATTTCCAGGGAATTAATACTTTCACGCCATCCAATAATGCTAGTGAATGAAACTCACTGATAATAATCAATAAAGTAGAAAAGCTGTGTTTTATCTTTCTGATTCTCTAAAAGGAAGGCTCACTGAAAAATCTATTATGGACATGGAAACCCATTTTCGCGTCAGAAGTTACCGTTTTTTATGAACTTTGTGAGTAAAAGGGAAAATGTACAACAATTTTGAAGCAGCTTCTTGACACTGAATTAGGGGAAGAGCCTGCGAATAGTTGTGGGGTCGTTGAAGCAGTATTTTAAACTGAACATGTTTTTGTATTATTTGTTGGTTTGTTGCTGAACCCGGTAAGACAAGGTCCTTGGAAAATGGGTTTTGGGACTGTAAAAGGGATTTACACATTTACACTCCCATTTTACCTTTTGGGTTGGCTTGTAAAAGAAAAGAATTGAACTCATTCAGACGATTGTGTAATTGTGTGCTTTTGCGTTTACAAGTCCAGGAATGTTCGTTTATGTGCAGGGGGGAAGAAGGGTAACAGTATACATGGCTTACAGGTTTATTGCTCAAGGTTTACAATTGGCTTTTACTTTGTGAAATTCTCATTTTGTTTGTATTCGTGTAAGGGAATGTAAAAAATTACCCGGCAAATGCAATACGTTTACCCCGTAATAATGTGTAGATACACATAGTAGATTTAGTAAGATTTAAAAATTACCAGTACGTGGGAAATGGTTCTAGCAATGTTTCCTAAGATTTAAAGTTATTGTAGAACCTAGAACCTTAGAACCACCTTTTGCTTACATTTTCTAGCTAAGATATTACATTGCAATGATTGCATTGCGTGCATGTACTACAACCATAGAACTTATATATATATATATATATATTAATATATATATATATATGCATTATTAGGAGTATGCATATTACATACCTACTTAACATAGAGTAATACTTTTCTCTGCCCATAGTTAAAACTCTAAAACTCTTACATTATTGCTGTCCGTCTGTGCTGGTTAACTTTGATGCAACTAAACAATGCTCGAGCAATATTTTTACTTCAAATTAGAGACCTAAGTTAGACATTTTGTCTTCAGTTGTGCATGCTTTTCTGTCCAGCAGACTCCATTTGAGCTTAGTGTATCATTGCATATTTCATGTTTCAATGCTGTTTAAGAGTTGAATATAATTGTAAAGAGCTGCTATGTTGCACATTGTAAAGGTTAATGAAACCAACAACATTCCATGGAATCAAATCTACTGTTGCACGTGCACTTAAATGAACTTTACAACACATCATGTCGTGACAAAAGGAGAATAAGTTTCTGATTTATTTATGTACTGGCTTGCACAAGCTAAAACCTACGTTTTGGATTAACTTTAGAAAAGCTTATCGTTTATGTTAAAAGTGTGACATTGCAGTTTAACAGTAATTTGTAGAAGTGCATCAGTGTATTTTAAGTTTTCGCGTTACGAACAAAAACTGTTTGGACGGCTTACAAGCTAAAATAGAGAAAAGAAAATGTGTTTTAATAAGTTTGAATTTACATTACCTAAGCTCTTTTTTTATTACTATCCCACACTATTTGGAAAGGTTTTAATAATTAAAACTGCAATTATGTTATTACTACCTTGAGAAAAATACAATATTCAGTTGTATACAGTTTCTAAAGGGTCTAATAGCTAGTGTTTTGACTTTTTACAATTTTCAAATATTTATTAAATTGCGATAAAATATGAGCAGTTATCAGCTATATAATCTCTATGGACAATATTTTATTCAGTGAGTATAACATGTGTACTGAATTCGTGTAGTTTTTACTTATAAAATATATAACGCACAATTTAATTCAAATCCAATACAAATTCTTCACAATTTCTATACAATATTTTTTACATACGGATTTAGCGGCTATGTTACTATGGTCACTGGGTTGTTACTACACTTAAAGTTTTTTGTTTAGTAAAGCGTACTGCATACTGTTTGTTCCAAACTGTTTTGCAATCGATTTTACGGTATTTTACGTTTCTTTTGTTTCAATAAAAAAATAGCCACTGCGCTCTACTGCACTGCACTACCTTGTAGCATTAAATTAAACTGCTTTGTGTACATAGCATAGTCCGCGCTCGTTAGTCGTCAATACTTCTACCTCAGTAGCACGCTCATGGGGACTCCGTTACGCTAATGATTTTGAGGTGTTTCAGACCAACTTTCTAAGAAGGCTTACAAACAGCTCAAATCTAACCCCCGCATATCTGCTAAGGCTGGAAACTGGAGCAGTTAATATTAAATGGATGTTGTTTAAAGCCACACTAAACTTTCTACAGTTCAATATTTTGTATAAGGAAGACGGTGCTATAATTAAACACTGCTACCTGGAAATGAAGAAGCAAGAAAAAAATGAAAGTAGATATAACTGGGTGGCGCAACTGAAAAACCTATTTGAAGAAGCAGATATGCTAAATGAGTTTGCTAAACTGGACAGAGACTACATTCAAACAAACTGTAAGATGCTAGTTGAAAAATATAAGCAGTTTTGTATAGATACGGATGTCAAGATGATGCAGAACAGTACAACATTCCGGCAATTTAAAGTATTCAAAACTCAAGCTACCACTGCATATTTCTACGGAATGGATCTACTGTGGAACCCTACTAAACCGATCCAAAGTTTAACACTTGGCTTACCTAGGATAGTGGTCAAGGGAACTGCAATAACTCTGAACGGTATAATAGCGAATTTGTGCTAACCCGATTCTTGAGGTTTCAGTTTACGTTTAGGGTCACAAAATACATTTAATCAAACGGCCGTTTTCTCCCTAAACCTAAACCGAAACCTCAAGAATCGGGTCAGCACAAACTGGCTAATGTGAAGAAAAGATAACAATCACTGCTACATATACGAAAGGGATGTTGAGGATTTATACCATATAATGTGCAGCTGTCCCCACTACAACTCCCCTAGAAGTAGATACTTGACCGGACTTATGCAGCAAATCTCTACAGCAGAAAACTACATAATTTCAGTCCGCAATCTATACAGCAACAAGAATGAAATGAAAAAATGTGTAACTTTTGGGAGGAAACCGTAGAAATCAGAAACTTCTACTACTCGTGTTGGAGGAAGGGGGGAAATGGGGAAAGATAAGCAACAGTATACCGTATGAGGTTAATGCTTAAGGTTTCCAGTTAGCATTTATTTTGTCTTGGAGATTCTAAATTTCTATGTATGTACGTAATCATTGAAATATATTTGCAAAAAATCATCTGCCCAAGTCAGTAGTAACAAGAAGGCAGAATTGGTGTTAAATTTGCCTGCCTCTTGAGACATTGTAGTTAAATTCATTATAATTACTTAGTATTGCGTATTGTTTTTTTCTTGCTATATTTAATACGTTTATCATTGTAAATCAATACATTGTGTACTGAATGACTAGGCAATAAAGAATACTGAAATTGAAACTAAAGGCTAAAAGTCTGAAGAGCCAGATGAAAGATGTATGTTCAAAAATAAAGTGTTTTTGGGAAAACAATATTGTGTCGAATGTTTGAAAGCTAAAGTTATACAATTATCGATGCCTTTTGGAAAAATTACTTTTCGTAAACCAGATTACGGTTACCTGGTAGACAGGATGCCTGGTCGACGGACAAATGATCGACAGGACCAATGATAGACAGGACGAATGGTAGACAAGACCAAAGGTAGACAGGACAATTGGTAGGCACTGGAAGCAGAAGCTGGAACGTGCAAATACCCGTAATGTAGTAGATTTGATTTTGATCTGCAAAATGTTTGATTGAAGTTTGAAGGTGACGTTATGAGCGTAAATATCAGGGACCCCCCTTGTCATTTCGGGTCACTATTTTTCATTATGACTTACCCACCACTTTGAGAACGTGATTAGTGGACGACCCCTTACTGTCATGCACGAATAACTCACGTTTTGTATTTATTATCACGCGGTAGTTCAATTCAAAGGCGGTTAGTAGGATGCGAATCGCCGCGGTTACGAATAAAAGCTATTTTTGCAGTTACTACAAGCTAAAGCTTAAGTAATTAAAAGTATTTTATTGCCGATTAAAATCAAACTAAATATGTTTTTTACAAAGAACCAATATTTTCAAAGTATTTTAAAGAAGTATATTTTGAAATTTTTATACCAAATAATGCGTTTGCCGACAGAAAATACCTTTACATCCAAAACTATTTAAACCGTCAAAATTGCATCTCAATTTACAAAATGACACCTACTCATTGAATTTGAATCTATAGTAAAAGAAATATACATACACTGCAATAACAAAGCATGCTTACTAACAGTTTTTTTACATGGGTTTGTTTGAATGTAAGGAGTTTGGACTTTGACATGGTTGCGAATTCGCATTCCGCGCGCTTGAAATCTTTTTTTTGCCATGCTTGCTTCTCAAATGACGATGAAGGCTCGCATGGTTGCTGCACTTGTAGAAGCAAAAACGACAACTGATGGGTTTTTCTCCAGTGTGTGCCCTTACATGAATTTCTAAAGTCCATTTACTTATTGTTCTGTAATTGCAGAAGTGACATTTGAACTTCTTCTGCTCTTCCACCCACTTTGCGTCGCTTTGCTTTGGATTCAATTTGCAGATTATCTCATGCCTCTTCTGAGTTGCAACTTGTGCGAATCCTCTCGTGCAAAACTGGCAACTGTGTGGCTTCTCTAGAGTGTGTGAGAATATGTGGTTTCGCAAAGTTCCTGGGCGGCTAAATGCCTGGTTGCAAAGGCTACATGGAAATGGCTTCTCACCCGTATGGGTGACGATATGAAGTCTTAAGCTGGAATTTACTGCTGTTGAATAAGGGCACAGTTTACACTTGAAAGTCTTCTGCATTTCAACCCAACTAGGGTCACTTTTCTTTGGGTTCCCTGTACAAGCTATTTCGTGAATAGTTTTGTGAGCATTTGTTGTAAATATTTTGATACAAAAGTCACAACTGTAGGGCTTCTCTCCTGTATGGGTCATTATATGGCTGTTTAAGTTTGACCGGTGAGAACCCTTGTATTTGCATAGAAAGCATGGAAATGGCTTCTCTCCCGTGTGGGATCGCATATGCCTTTTTACGTGTGATTTTAACTTTGAAGAATACTTGCAGAGGTGGCACTTGTAAGGCTTGTCTGCTATCTTTGAGTACGTGTACACTTTTAACCGTGTCAACTGTATTTGAAGAGTTTGTGTGATGTTGAACCGCATTATAAGCGCCCGATCTTCTGCACTAACTGCCGTCATTTTACTTTTTAAAGCTGAACGCAAACTGTTCAGTCTTTCTGTCCCGTAGACTCTGCAATGGTCAGAAGAAACAAATATTACTTCCATAGGCAGGGGTTTGATACTGACTGCCTCATTTTATTCCCGCCTCGTGTACTACAAAGCTATAATAAATCAATGCCCGACGACTAAACTTATCGCAAGAATCAGTACGACAGTTATTGCATCAAGAAAATATTGGTACTCATGTAACTGTGATCATTTTGAAAACAGCAAAGAAAATAAAAGTGAATACCTGTCAATGTAATTAATTTGAAGTGAACTAGTCCGTGCAAAATGTCTACCGGATTTTCAGTTTTCAATTGATCCCTTGAATATTTTACTATTAGATTTATAACGTGTACGAAAAAATGTGAAATAATATTGCCAGTCTTCAGATCCAGTAATTGTTTTAACCAAAACAGATTTTAAAATAATTAGCAACAACTAAGAATGCAGCTCAGATTCTGCTCGTCGCCCCTTAACAAATGTCAAGTATAAGTCATTACAGCAAGTTATTAATATTACTAGCATTGTTGTTCATCCAATGGTGGGTTTATAGTCATTGCTCAAAAAGATCTATTTTTCTATTAAGATCTGCTACAACTACAATCTCATTGATTTCGTTTACAAAAAGAAATAAGCGTTTAATGATTCCAATAAATTGAATCACAATGATAAATCGAAATCTACAGGGTGCCCCTAAACCTTTGCCCCCCTATCCACAGACCAAACCAGCAAAGTTACGCAGTCATATTATAACATATTAGACAGAGAATTTTGTTGCGTATCTAGCCCAGAGAGAAAGACGAACTTTATTAACAAAACAAAGTCATCACTGTCCTCCAATGAGGATAGCCCAACGGACTCAGTATACGAAACAGAATTTGTTAACCAAAAATTTATGTTTGTAATACATATTATACAACTACTATATAAAACGCAACTAATTGCTCGGGATACTGGAAAATAAATGATGAGTGCATCAATTTTAATTAAAATTGGTTTAAAATTAAAATAGCTGAGCAAAAACCTAAAATCAAGTCGCTTTTTGCTGTGCTTACAATGTGTTAGTTTTGTGTTCATAACGTTTTTGGATTTAACCCGATTTTGCAACTAGTTACTATGCTGGATCCGCTATGCAATTCTCTACAAAACATGCTATAACCTGACTTTGCGACTTTGCTGGTTTGGGCTGTACATAGGGTGGCAAAGGTTATGGGGCACCCTGTACTTGCACTGAACAAAACATTCGGTTGTTTTAAACTCAATTGCACAACACTTACACACAATAAAACACGATTTGTCTCTCTGTGATTCACCCGAAGGAAGAGTCACTGAAAAAATCCGTTTTTTGAAAAGCCACGAGGATCCTTTTACTGAAACGATGAGCTTTTCCTTTATTTTATTACTATTTCACGCGATTATGTTATTATATTGTACTAGTTTTCTTGTGACTGTTAAATAAATTTTACGTTTTTATTCTTATCCCATAAACGCTTCCAAAACACTGCACTTTATTACAGACAAAAAATCTCACATTGCAATCAATTGATGATGTCTTACGTTAATAAAGAGATGACCTAATGGCAGTTAGTTTGTAAATCCATTCTTACTGTGTTAAACCTCCTCCTTGTTGGAAGTAACTGCTCTCCTTCAATACAGTTTGTTATTGAAACGGAAAATCTTCTCTTTCAAGTGGTTTCTGGAGACCGAATTAATTATACAAACAGTTTCCTGCAAACAGAAGTTGAACCCTTGAAGTTACATTGTGAACTAGAAATATTGTTATAGTAGAGGCTATATTTGTGACTGATTCGTGAGAAGGTCCTTGGAAAATTGGGTTTTGGGACTGCAAAGGGATGAACGCTCTCTTTTCCCCTTTTCACCTGGCTTTCGAAAGCAAAGAGCTCGACTCTTGAATTCCGGAGTCCTGAAATGCTGGTTGAAGGGGTGGAAGGAGGACAACGGTGGATGAGGCTTAGGAGTTTCCAGTTCAAGGTTTCCAGCCGGCATTCTTTGTAAAATTCTGTCTTTGTATATGTATTTAAATGTGAGTAAACAATCATCCAGCCAAATCATTACTATACTTCATAGTAACGATGCAGAGAGTTTCAGGACTAGGTAAAAGATATGCACAGAAAAAATAGATTCTTCGTAGCAGGCTGTACGCGGTGGGTAGGTAGTTGCAAAGGAATACATTTGCACTCCTTTAAGCACAGTACTTTTTGCACTGGACATTTTGGACATGGATTTTTAAAAACATATTTGTAAAGTAATAATAATTATTATTGTTAGGGGTTTCATTTACTCCAAATCAAAAGCACATACCTACACAAGAATAAAACAAGATGTAAAATATGGTTTTATCACATTTTTTGAACGTTTTTAAAAAGATTTCAAAATTTGAATAGCCAATTGAAAAACCAACTTCAGATCAAATCATTGTTATTTCTGCTCGTCATTTTCGTTCAAATACTGCATACAACATTACAAATTGGACAAATATTGAAGTTTCCATTAAATTATGTAGCAACTGTAGTATATAATTAGTAAAAACGAAAATAATAATAACAAAATAACACAACCTTGTTTGCCAAACTCTGTTGATGTTATAACATTCAGTATTTAATATCCACGCTGGCTTAGCTGGAGCTATGGGTACTGTGTGTCCCATTACTGCCTTTCAAAGTAATAACAATTAATCCAGCACAGTTTGACACACAAAATTTCACAGTTGTAAACGATTTATTTCTCGCTACCTGCATAGTTCCATGCGTCTACTTTGGTTAAAGATACATATATATTGCATACAAAATTAAACAACTTAAAACAATTGGTTGTGGAAAAATACTTTTGCATAGTACCACTTAATTAATGTGAAAACCATTCAGCAGTACATACAACAAAATTATAAAAGAAGAACAGAGCTTGATTTTGGAACAGCAAAACTAGCAACTAGAAATATCTAGTAATTACATATATTATGTAACTAAATAATATTTTCGAATTACATACTGGTCTTTGAGAAACGTGTCCAGCAATACTTTTTAACGTTTTGAATTATCATAGAAATACTTCTTGCTTATATTTTGCAGCTACGAAATTACTATGCAAGCAGTGTAAACAGATAATTTATATTTCTTATATATAATAACTCCTACTTAGTTAAAATAGAATAAACTTTTCCTCTGTTAATAGCTAAAAACTAAAAACTACATTCTTCTTTTTACTATGTATCTGTTTTAGCTAGTTTATCCGAAACTAAAAAATATTACAGCAAACTTTATTGCTTATATATATTATCTATATTATCTGAGGGGTTGCTTCAGAATTAAAAATGATTGAAAAGAGTTGCTTTTGCACCTTGTAAACATGAGTGAGAACTAAGTATGAAAGAAAAGTATTTATTTACTGACACGGAGAGAAGGACAAACTTTATTACAAAACAAGGTCATCACTGTCCGTCATCAAGAATAGCCAAACGGACTCAGTATACGAATCAGGATTTATTTAACAAGAGTTTATGTTTGTAAAACAAATTTTATAACTACTACTTTACAAATTGCAACTAATTTCTTGAAATGAACTGAAGTAACACCCATTTTGAATTTAATTTGGAAAAAGATTCTGGTAGGCTAAAAGTCTTCCGGCATTCCAGTTTAACATTATTGTTGTAGTAGATCGTTTTGAGTTGCGGTGGGTACGAATAAAAGCTATTTAGGCAATTTTAAACTTACGTAAGAAAAAGTACCTAATGGGAGTTTTAAATGGATCACGATAATTGTTTTTCACCCACGATCATCATTTTGATGCTTTAATAAATGAACATTTTAAATTATTCGGCCAATATGAGTTTAGTCGACAGAAAATATATATACAACCTGAACTTTTCGAACCATCAAATGAGCAGGTAGTTTAGCGTATAAAAAATCAACTATCCATTTAAGTTTTAACTAGACACTTCCTGTAGAGCTTGCTGTAGTTGTAGGAAAGATAATAAAGCTCTGGACCTATAAACTTGCAAAAAGCAATGCGTATTAAAAAAAATAAATTTTAAGTGAGCTTCGTAGACGTAATTTTAGAACCTGGACGTTGACAACGTTTCAAATTCACATTGAATAGACTTGCAACCCTTTTCCCTTCGCATGAACGTTCCTCATGTTTTAGATTTTTTCTCGGAATGCGTATCTGGTAAGTAAACAGTATCACACGGCACTTCAATAGTACTTTGTAGCAGTGGATCTACATTGAGTTGCCGCGTTTACCAATAAAACATGTTTTTGTGGGCTCCATACCTATGTAGTAACCTACTGTAAAATGAGTTTACAAAAATACAACCACCCATTTTGTTTTAATGCAGACGTTTGTCATTAATAATATGAGTGCTTCCTGTATTAATAAAGTTGCACTTGTCAAAATGCATTTACAATGCTTACAAAGGCACAGAGCTTTTCAGGTGGTTTTTTTTACATGATTTAGGAGCACGGACGGTAATTGCGTAACAAAGCCACACTCAGCAAACTTACAGCCAGTTGTAAATGTGGCTTTTCAAATAGGACATTTTTGCTGCTGAATAAGGGCACAGTTTACACTTTTTTGTCTTGTTCATTTCAACCCAAATTGGATCATTTTGCTTTGGATTCAATTTGCAAACGTACATGTGGCTAGTTCTGCTAGAGTTTGTTGTAAACGATTTTGTACAAAAGGCACAGCTGAAATGTTTCTCTCCTGTGTGAGTCAAAATATGAGTGTTCAAGTGACTTCGATAAGTACTTTTGTAATTGCAGAGTTTGCATGTAAATGGCTTCCCTCCCGTGTGGGACTCCAGGTGTATTTTTACGTTGCATTTAAACTTTGAAGAATACTTGCATAGGTGACACTTTTAAGGATCAGTTCTTTTCTTTGAATCAATGTACACATTTAACCGCGTCAGCTGTATTTGAAGAGTTTGTGTTATGTTGAACCGCAGCAAGAGCTCCTTGTCTGCTTTGCTCTTTAGCATTATCTTGCTTTTTAAATTAAAAACTTGAAGTTGCAAACACTGCAGAATCTGTGCAGTCTCTTTGACACTCGGATGCCTCCGAAAATATTATTTAAATCCAAAGAACGAGGCCTTGAAGTGACTGTCCTCATATCATCTGCAATATTAAGTATGAAGCTTTAAGGCATTTAAATCGTCACTAATATTAAAATTCACATCTACTAAGATTAAGTACCTTAGATATACTAAGAAGCTATTTAAATTACTTTTCCACGATTGAACTTGTCGCTAGTCTGAGAATGAATCTGTGAAATAGGATGCATCAAAATTACCCTTTTATAAAAATTTGAGTGTCACATTGACGTGAATAATTCTTCAAGCCAATGAAGCTGAATGAATTGTCGTTCCAAATCTTTTTATCTAATTAAAATCCAACGACGTTCCTAAAGAATATTTTAATTATGAAAACTATTATGCGTATGAACTGTGTGTGTGTAGTTCCTGCGTCTACATATAGAAATGTTTCACTTTTGAATTCGACCATAAGTCCATTATAATTACCACTGCGCAAACAATAATACAATACATTTGAGCTCACTAACACCACTTAATACATTGGAATATGTAAACATGGAAATAAATGAAATCTCACCGATGAATACATATAAGTCTTATTGCACTGAAGATATAATTCGTTTTAAATTCACTGATCGATATTTATAAGCTATGACAGCTTTAAAGTAGCTTCTCGATGCTTAAATGTACTAATTAAGAGAGTTTGCAAACAGTTGTTGAGCCGTTGATGTTGCGTAGTAAACTAAAAATATTTTTTATAACAGAAATTTGTCCTGTTTCTGGCTGCTTCATGAGAAGGTTTTTGAACGATTCTTTGGGAACTGAAATGGGATTCACACTTCCTTTCTATCTGCCTTTCAAAAGCAATGAGTTCGTGTGCTTTTGTTTTTTTATTCAGGAGCTCAGGAATTTTCGTTGACGCGTAGCGATGGAAGGGGAGCTACGGTGGACGTGGCTTCGGAGTAATTGTTGCAGGTTTCTAATCGTAATTCTCAGTGAAATTCTATTTTTACGTATGCATTTGAATGCATGTAAAAAATCAACCAGCGAACTGAAGTGTATATCGTCGGTGACGGTGCATTGTTTGTGGAGTAAGTCCAACCCATTTAATTTTACTGCCGACACTTATTCTTAGATAGTGTGTGCACTTCCTGAAGCAATAATGTTGGACTCGTCGGACTGCATTAACCTTTTCGAAACAGTATATCTAGTTTTACATCTTCTTGAAAGTGATAATTTCTTGTTTTACATCTTGAAAGTGATAATTTCTTGTTTTACATCTCTTTGAAAATGGCAGTTTCTTGTTTTACATCTTCTTGAAAGTGTCAGTTTCTTGTTTAAACCTTTCTTGAAGTGTTATTTTCTTGTTTTAACCTTTCTTAAAATGTTATTTTCTTGTTTTAACCTTTCCTAAAGTGTTACGTTATTGTTTTACATCTTCTTAAAATGTTATTTTCTTGTTTTAACCTTTTTAAAAGTGTTAATTTCTTGTTTTACATCTTTTTGAAAATATTAATTTCTAATTGTGAGCTTTTTGAAAGTCTTAGTTATTGGTTTTGAATGCTTTTGAAAATGTTATTTCGACTTTTGCCGTTTCAAAAAAGTACACTTCTAGTAAAAGTACTCTTGTAGAGCATTCTTTCCATGGTTTCCTAGTTGCGAATAGGTTAATAATGCTAAGTAAAAACTACAGTTTTTAACATGGGCTTCTTTGACATGTTTTAGTAGCTTAGACATTGATAGGGTTACAAAACCACACTCGGAAAAGCAACTATTTTCCTTGACATGCTTGCGTCTGAAATGGCAATGAAGTCCCAAATTTCGGCTGCATTTAAAGAAGCAGAGTAGAACGTTGAAGGGATTTTACCCTGTGTGCCACCTTAAATGCTTTTTTAGATTACATTTCATTATGGTTCTGTAATTGCACAAATGACACTTAAACTTCTTCTGCTCTTCAATCCACTTTGCATTGCCTTGCTGTGGATTCAATTTGCAAATTTTCTCATGAATCTTCTGGGTTGTGACTCGTGTGAATTCTTTCGTGCAAAACTGAAAGTTGTATGGCTTCTCGCCAGTGTGTGTAAGAATATGCTTGTGCAAATATTCTCTGCAGCTAAACTTGTGGTTACAAAGAATGCATGAAAATGACTTTTCCCCCGTGTGGATCATCGTATGCCGTTTTAAATTGGATTTTTCTGCTGTTGAATAAGGGCATAGTTTGCACTTGAATCGCTTCTGCATTTCAAGCCAACTTGGATCACTCTGTCTTGGATTTTGCTTGCAAATGGTTCCGTGAAACGTTCTACGAGTATTGGTTGCAAATGATTTTGTACAAAAGGCACAGGTGTAATGTTTCTCTTCTGTGTGAGTCAAAATGTGACTGTTTAAGTTGCCCCTTGTAGCACTTCTGTAATTGCAAAGAGTGCATGCAAATGGCTTCTCTCCCGTGTGGGATCGCAGATGAACCTTAACATTGGGTTTAAACCTTAAAGAGTACTTGCAGAGGTGGCACTTGTAAAGATTAGTTCTTTTCTTTGAGTAACTGTATAACTTTAGTCTTGTCAACTGGACTTGGACTATTTGTGTGATGTTGAACTGCAGAAGGAGCGCCTTTTCTACTTCGCTGCTTGCCATGGTTTTACTGTTAAAGTTCAACACTGAAGCCGGCAACGCTGCAGAGCTTTTGCAACCACTTAGACGCTCCAATGCTCACAAAAAAGGGATGAAGTTTTAATAAACTTGTTTGAAATTGACTGCCATCACGTCATCTACTAACAAGTAATATGTCAGTACCCAACATGTACTAAAACCTTATTTAAATCACTATTGCACGATTGAACTTCTCCAAAGACTCACTTGGAATTTGTGAAGAGGGGTGTCCAAAAACAAATTTTATAAAATTTGAATGTCACATTAATACGCATAAGTAATTCAATAATCGGCGTCATTGTCTTTGCAAATCCTTGCTCCCAGAAGTAAACTTTAATTAGGATTAATATTTTGGGTATAGATTGGAAGTTATTCATATGACTACTTCTGGGAATATTATTTCACTTTTGAAGTTGTCCATGTAAACATTATAATTAACATTGAGGCAAAATGTTATCATATGGAATTTGATTTATTATTATTATTATTATTCTGGGGTTTTATTTCATCCAATTTGTTAGTCACACATACATAGGAATAACACATTTCTGTTTAATTAGACCCAAAAATAGTGCTTAACTTTGTTTTCGATAGATTCGGCCAATTTAAATTTAACGATTCACTTCCTTGCTACAAACTAACTACTTAATTCTACTGCATCAGTATACAATTTTTATAGGAAATATCAAGGAGCCCTGGCAGCCGTATTCAGCGCATAGGTTAAAAGAGTTTACAAATTAGCTCGCGAAATCTGATGCTTAACCTAGAATTTAATAAAATGTAACCCTACACATACAAGTGTGTGGTTAATAAAAGGCCAATGAAATGTCCAAAAAAGTTTCAAAAAAAGGACGTACTTAACTAGATAAAATAAAATAAAGCGACCCCCTGTGCCAAACTCTGCTGCTACTGTGACAGTCTATTCTTAATTCTATTATTCTATCTATAATTCTATCTATAATTATATCTATAATTCTATCTATCTTCTATCTATTCTTAATTCAATAACGATTAATTAATTAATTTAATGTAAATTAATCACTTGTGGACTTATTATGGGTAACAGTTCTGCAGCCTGAAATCAGTTGCTCAGCATTCAGCATAAACTATAAACGTCATTCATAACATAAACTAACTAGTAAGCAATAAACATAATCAAAATCATTGACTGCGTGAAGTTCGAGGGTCTACTGAACAAGGCTGGCCAAAATTTTTGCTAGTCTAGTCTAGTCTAATGTCTAATCAACACAAAAACCTACCCTAGTCTAGTCTAGTCAACCAGTTGCCTATCCCTTAACATCGGGAAAATCGCGGCTAGTCTAGTCTAGTCGAGTCATTTTGCTCGAAAGCTCTTGCTAGTCTAGTCTAGTCTATTCACAATTTTTTCCACCTTTGGATACTCTAGTCTAGTCTAGTCAAACCGGTCAAATAAGCTACCAGTCTAGTCTAGTCGCTGGTCCGCTAGTCTAGTCCGCTAGTCTAGGGTGAAAACTTTTGTGAGCGTGAACTGCGCTGTTAAAAATTAGCGGTTGTTCATAGAGTGAGCCGTGCACCAGAGTGCACAGTGCACCTGACTGCTTGCCGACGGTAAATCGAAGCCCTGCCGCTAAAAACTGTCATCGTAATTATCCAGAAGAAAGAAGAACCAGGATAGAAGCGTCTCAATCTCGGCCCCGGTCCCCGCGTCCAGTGCATACTCAACAGTTTCTCTTTTGGCGTTCGGACAGTTTTACAGCACAGCGGCTCCCAACCCAACGTCCCTCAACCCGAGTCAAAGTCGTAGTTGACTGTCCAGTAGCAGCCAGTTTGCGTTTGGAAGCTGGAGTTGTTGTAACGTCATAGTTGGCAGTTGACAGTTGAGTTTCGGGTTGCGTAGAGACAAGAAACAACTAACTAACTATTACAGAGCAAAATTTCGTAGTGTCATCATCGTCAGTCATTTTAGTGAAGGCAAGAATTGGGGTTAGTCTGTCTGTCCAGTCAGTCATCCAGTTATTAAATTTTCCAGATCCAAAAACAAAGGTAAACTTCATCTTTGTCCTTTTATTTGTTGCGGAAATTTTTTTTTTTATTTTGTAAATTAATTATGAATATAAGATTGATGGTCAATTTTGACAATTTTATCACGCTTATTGTAATTATATCGTGTGTCAAGGTTAGAAGTCAGTAATTGTCATTGTCAGTGCAGTGTCAGTTGTGCCATGGTTCATGTTGATTGTTGATTGAGTTAGTTGTATAAATGATAAAATTAAATTTTCAAGGTTTTCTCAGTTAATCATTTATCTGTTTTCTGTTTTGTAGTAAACCGTGTCCGTGTGGAACAATGGCAGCTTCAACTGATAATAATGTTCGTTGGGTTCCGTTGGAATCAAATCCTGAGGTAAGAATGAATAAAAATTAGGTCTAAAAGCCACTCATTAATAAATATGTATTGTTATTAACATCTATACCCACACTTTCTGCAGACTAGCAGTCAGTGCATTGCATTGTGTAATTACATGTGTGAATGCTGGCATATTAAATTTAAAATTAGCTAGCTACGTTAGTGTTTTGAATGTTAGACCAAGAATGCCACGTTTTATGTAGAGGTACCTTGATTTTTAGTGCTGACAGTGTGGCCCCAGTTGCCATTTCCAGTCCACCGTCCAGTGCAACTCCCGAGTTCATAGTTCAGGGTAGTGGGACTGGGACCAATGACAATGATATCCTAGCCTAGCACCCAGAGCAGAGACTTTGTTGCCTGTGATACAAATTTTATTGTATTTTTAGCTCATTTAACTGTTAGGTAGGATGTCTAGTTTCTGGTAATTACAATATAACCTACCTATGTAAATTCTAGGTTGTATTTGTATTGTATAACAGTTGACAAGCAGGAAAATGTCATTTGGTAGTCAATGACAGTGCAGTGTCATAGCTGTAGGATAAATCAGAAACGAAACCGCATTGTGCAATGGTTTACGGAAAATTTTACTACGACATTCGGTAGGCGAAGTCGTAGGAATGTAATCAGCTTAATTACAAGGTTCATTGTGCTTACCTTACGAAAGATGTATACGGTTGGTGTTTACTTGGGGATTTCCAAATTAAAATAATTATATGTAATTATTGCCCCACATTCCTAACCAAATGTAAAATGCAGTGCAACCTTGAGTACGTTGTTTGTCATTAGGTATTCGCTCATTCGGCAGTAATACTTATGTAGATTATACGGGCTTTAACTAAAATGAAACTAATATTTTTTGTTTGTATCTTACAGGTCTTGACTAAGGTAAGTCGTAAAGTGCCATGAGGTGCACATCTACATATTCAAGGAGTCGTGAAATTAGGGCACTGCAAGTCCTTTCTGTGTCTGTCAACGAACCTAAAGCTAATTCCATTTCAAACTTCCATATAGTATTTAATATATTTCAAATTCTTGATTCATTGCATGAACGTTTTTATTTTGACTACAGTACACCCGTGAGCTAGGGGTTACAAAGGGGGAATGGCAGGACGTTTTTGCTTTGGACGAAGAAACATTGGCCAACGTTCCTCAGCCTGTGTTAGCTGTCATACTTCTCTTTCCCATCTCGGATCAGTACGATGCATTTGCAAAAGAACAAGATGAATCTCTTAAGGAAAAGGGGCAAGAGGTGGCCCCCGATTTGTATTACATGATGAAACAAACTATTACGAATGCGTGTGGAACCTATGGCCTTTTACATGCATTGGGCAACAATGCAAAGGAGTGAGTTATTTTGTCGTAATTCTTTAAGCCGTTCAAACAGTAATTTAAATTCTACGGCGAAGTTATGTAGATTGTAATGGGTGATGTGATTAAATGGTGCACATAGGCTAAACATCCAAGACGGAGTCCTGAAAGAATTTCTTGATGAGACAAACCCTCTAGATCCATTGGAGAGAGGAAAGGCTTTGGGAAACTCGGAGAAGATAGCCGCGATTCATGAAAGAATTGCAGAGGAAGGTCAAACAGCTGCTCCTGACCGTGAGGAAAATCTTGTGACACATTTCGTGACGTTCGTTCATAAGGATGGAAATTTGTACGAATTGGACGGGAGACGAGCCGGGCCTGTTAATCATGGACCTACAAATGCCAATGATCTTTTGAAGGTAGGGCACAGAAATTGTTTATTTACATATCATCGGTGAAGGTGCATTGTTAGTTGCATTGTGGCTCAAGTCCACAAAACGAGAAAACCTATTCATTTACATGCGGAGCCATTCACAACGCGGACACATACGCAAAAGACTGTTCGGTGGACTTGCGCCACAATGCAATTAGTAGAGCGGTGGACTTCCGCCACAATGCTATTAAGGGAGAATTGGACTTACGCCACAATGCACCTTCACCGACGATATTACATTATAAAGATTAGTTACCTTGGATTTAAATGTGTTACTATATTTTTAAATCTTTTACACAGGATGCTGCTGTGGTTTGCAAAAGCCGAATGGAACGTGATCCCACGGAATATCGGTTCACAGTTGTCGCTCTAACAGCAGCTCAGTAATGAGTTGATACGATATAGAATAATTAAAAAACCGCTTTAAACTGGACGTTGTGGCTTATCTGAATTACTTATATAATTATATATCTCCTTATACTGCAAAACTACAATGTTGCAAAAGCTTAAAAATTATTGGACTTCAATTATAAACTGGACTGCACCTTATCCGCAACAGGCCAGTTCCTATTCTTCCATCAAATTTAATACGTATTCCCTGTTAACTCTACATGCATACATACTTCTGTTTAACTTGTTGAATTAAATATTAAAAACTTTCGATGTCAAAACAAATTGTATGTTTTGTAAGGTAGTTCTAGAAATAAATTTTGATGTAACGTCATAATATGTATGTACTTACGCGTTTTGAGACTTAACAAGTGGATGTTTCTAGCTTTATAGTACGTTTTAGTATACGTGGTTGCATTTACAGTGTGGTGATACAAATTTGCATTTTGCGATGGGAGCCTGGTTTCTATAAAGTCGTCGAAACATTTTTATTTACACATTATTATGATATGATTTTCTTATTACAGGCATTCTCATAGGACTGATACCACCATTACTAGATCACGATCAACACATAATTATAATAAATGAATCGAATATTTAATGCACACATTCGTACACTGCAGGTTGCAGTACATAAACCTGGTAGAAAAACCTCCCAACTCCCAAAGTCCCAATCCTAAATAATAAAAAAAAATAAAACCCGGCTTTTCAAAGTCTGGCGGTTCGGTTGTAAATCTCATCTCAAGTGAACGAGCGCTTGAATTGCAAGTAAAGGACAGTGCTGTATGTATTCAGAAGACACTACTGAAAAGTTCTGATAAAATAGTTCTAGTGAATGATAAAAATAGTAATAATATAATTGTATTATGTAGCAGTTTAAGGGGCAGGACCATCTGATAGAATCTATAGTGTAGTGAGCTAAGTGTACGTGTACTGCGGTGTACTGAAGTGCCGGTGCGGTACCCGCCTTGTCCGATCCGACTGATATACCGAAGTCAGATTAAACTTGTACTGTGTACAATCGTAGGTCTGTCACCATTTGTGGTCCGGTATTCGTCCAGTTTTTTTGGGGAAATTGGATTGGAATTGACGCACTAAAAAAGGACTGTCAGCTGTGACGTCGAAGGAGACAGTGCGGCGAGTGCGGTGCAGTGCAGTCTGCAGTGACAGTTCCAGGTTCCAGTCACCAGTTGAGTTGCGTAGAGACAAGACAGAAGAGTCTTCTGAGAAGACACAACATTGAGACCCAGCCAGCATAAAAGGTTTCGGACGGACTAATAACAAACTGAGTATTATAAGGTAAACTTATTTGTTTTTCGTAAATATTTTCGCTGTTTTTAAATGTTGAGGTTAAGGTTTCCAAAATATTAGTGGATTGTTCGAACCTCCGCACTGTCCAAATCCAAACAAAAGGTGATTGCCACCGCATTTGCTGCATTATTGAATTGAAAGAAAGAACTTAAGAGCACATACATATTCAAGTAATATAATTTGTTTCAATTACTTACTTCCGTACAAGATTATGTTTTTTTTTTTTTTTTTTTTTTAGATATTTCAGCTTCTGCTTCCGATTTCGGATTCCAACCTGTGGTCACCTGTAGAACGTATACCTACCTACATACATAAGTTTTTCATCTTATACCAGTCAGCTTCAGTAGTCCCTCTTCTACTTTGGGATTTGTGATCTCGTTGAACTTGGAAGGTCTTTACAATTTACTAAATGGCAACTGGAAATGCATACTGGATTCCATTGGAATCAAATCCTGAGGTAACTATTTAACTAAGAGCTTCTGGTTCTGGTGTCTCGCTGCTGGTTTGTGCCAGTATGTGTTACAAGAAAATATCTTTAGTTGGACTTACCACGGTACGCGTAAAAGACAAATTATACAGTTTTTTTGGTTAAGTTCTTCCAGTATTTTAAAGTTTTCCGTTAGTTCTTCCGCCCATTGATCCGTTCCGTAAACAGCTCTTGTACCTTTGTAGCTTTTCGTATTTAATAATTTATTTATATCGGCGTGCTATTTGTCTCACCTCGTGGTTTAGTTAAGTGGTGACAAAATAGAAGTTATTCGATTCTCCTGAAAATTGTAACTTACTTTTTGTGTGCAACGAGGAGTATGTCACTATTTTTTATAATTTCGGATTTTTTCTGAAATGATTTTTCAACTATCATAATAATTTTTCAACCTTTTTGACAGAAAAATTAGTTTAGCATTGGAAATTAAGACTCATTTCATTATATTGTTCTCGGAATTTTTAAAGTTTGGATGCGAAAGTTACAACTTTTCTGGACCATTTTGTTTGTTTTTATTAAGACAAAACCGAAAACAAATCACGAAACGGATATAATAACTAACACGTCGTATAATGTGTAACAGTTGACGAGTTGACATCAGTGCGCAAAAATCGACCGTGTAAGTAACAGAATTACGTGACAAAACCTCGTGATGCAAAAACTTGGATTATTGTCAAACCATGCTGGGCAGAACAGATCAGATTGGCGATTTAGGATCTGAAGCCAATCAGATCAGATTCAGATTTAATGTTTTATCTGAGAAAGCCAACAGATCAGATTCAGATATGCCCAGATCTGATCTGCTATCTGCACAGATATCTGGTCGGATAAAACAGATTAACGAATAACATGAAAAACCCAAATCTCCTTGCGACTGGCAAAATGTTTAAATATTTTGACGTTCATGGATCGTTAGTATGATTTTTCTTTGTACCGGATTACATATTCCAGCCAATATCACAAATTATCCAAGCCTAAGTAAAATTGCAGCGGATGTTTTTTCTACTGCACCTTCATCAATAGCCATGGAAAGAGAATTTTCTCGTAGAATTGATTTAGTCACACACACACACGTAAATCGGTTACAAACAAGGAGTACTGTCACCGCCTGCATGTGCTTAAATAATAATAATAATAATAATCTGGGGGTAATATCCCGAAGGATTGAGATTAAATCTCTTGAAGTCCCAGTAAACAC
>JAQFZC010001672.1:0-27851 GCA_034695205.1 Dicyrtoma fusca | reverse complement strand
TTAACAACTAAATGCTTAGCACCATAAAAAACTACATCAAAAAGTGTCCTAGAAAATGTTTTGCTTGACACTTATCAGACGTAAGTACGCTAACGGGAAACAATCTTAATTTGAAATGTCCGTTTCTGCCAAAAACTCCGGGTAGAGCCTCAAACATCCCTATTGGGAGTGCGGGTTTTACGGCACAACAAGAAGTTCTAAAATTAAGTATCGCTGGTTACTAGATGTAGAATTTAATTCTCTACAACATAAAATCAAGCTGACTGAAATAGGCTGTCGTCATAAAAAGTTATGCTTATTTTATAAGAAAAAAAACATAAAAAAACAGGGGTGGGGGTAAAAAAAAACAAGTCTGAAAGTTGAATTAAGAGGCCAAAATGCTCTAAATAAGCTATTTTAACCAACTGAAGTAATCAACAATGTTCATTTTTCCACTTAAAGGTTTTGTAGTGCTTTTTTTTACAAGCAGTTGTTAAATAAAAGTAGTTTTTAAAATTGATGTGGAAATCATCATATTATGGGGCACTCTGATTCACCGTTGATTTTCACCATTTAGCAAGCAGCTGTTTTTTTTACCCCCACTGGTCTGTCTTTTTTACCCCCACATGGCAAAATCCAGGTGATTTTGGATTTTGTAATTAATCTTACATAACTAATTGTATTTTTTAAAAATATTTTGTTGCAAATGAAAGAGATTAAGGCTGTTAATAGTTGCATACCGTATTGTTTCGATTAAACGCCGGGGCGTTTATTAAGTTTCTGAGGTCTGTGCCCCGACGATTAATTGTAACCCGGCGCTTATTCATGATCGGCGTTGTCATGTTATGCCCCGGCGATTATTCCAAATTTTACCTCTTTGACCCGGCGTTTATTGATGACCCGGCGTTTATTGGCGACACGGCATTTAATCGAAACAATACGGTAATTCAACTTTCATATTTTGTGTTCAGGTTTACCGACAAAAAAATTAAAACGGACGCCTGTTCTTTTTACCCCCAGCTCCCTTACGTGTGGAGCTGAACGTGTTTCAACTAGTTTAATATTAATTAACTAATAACCGAAACAGTCAGAAATTTTGTAATAATAACTAGTATGAGTTAGTGTTGTAATTAAGAGCTACTAACTTATTACTTATGCGATGAAGCGGAAATCAGCAATCCGTAATAATTGGTGAGAAAAGGATGTGACCACGCAGTAGACGCCGTACTTTCCTCCGAGGTGACTTTCCAACTCCAAACTGACTTTGACGATTTCCACGAACCCATCCACAGTACTCATAACCTATGCCGTACGTACAGTAAAATACCTGAAAAATGCGGACGACAGGTTACGTGAAAGTATAATTTTGCTCTACAAGAGCGGACCTTAAGAGGAAAATACGGAGTGCCAAAACTGAAGATTTATTGACATACTATGTCAAATAGAAATAGAAATAGAAAAAGCACAAAACTATGTCAGACATAGTTTTGTGCTTTTTCTATTTGTAATTACTGCTTGTATTAATACTATTATTCAGCTTAACTAATCAGTTTATTTAACGTAATATTTACTACGCAAAAACATTGGTGAAATCGCTAGCTCATACATCACTAACAACCAAAATTCGGTCGCAAACCAGGTAAGGTGAAACTGACATGCAGTCACAATTTAAATACATTTTTTATAAGAGTAGTAGAAATTAAAGTTATCATCCAGAAATGGCTCGACCGCTCGAAAGTATAATGCACTACTTATTGTTAGTACATAGAAGGTGTTTAAAAGATTTTTGACCCGTTTGGCCTATTCCGGATTTACCATGCCAAGCAGTTTCCTTGTGAGTGTTACAAACACTGAATGGCTAATATAGAGACTGTCGAATATACTGGGTGGCCAATTTACCGAGTGTCGAATGTACCCGGTGGCTAATTTACCGAGTGTCGTAATTAACGAGTGTTGAGTACGCTGGTTGGCAAACTACCTGTGTCGGGTTTGCGGATCATTTATGGGCAGATCCAGCACTTTAGTCTGTGAACGTAGTGCAAATCCGCACACTGTGTGCGTTCGAGTGCGTTAAAGCCGCGAAAGCTTGTAGCATGAGATGGAAGTCGCAACAGTTCGCAGCATCAGTGTAGCCATAGAAAAAATGGGAAAACAGTACCTACCTATATATTATATATTGGGAATAAAACTGGCGTATACTAGCGTTTGAGAAATTGTAATACATACAGTATGTATAGGTCTATGCAAGCGTCATAAGTCGCAGTACCCCGACCCCTCTCCTCCCCTTTAAGATATGTACCCAATAGAAACAATATCGTCTGTGTAAATTATGAAAGTCCCAAGTCCAGTCTCAGCTTAATTGCAATAATATGTCCCAAGTAAGTCCACATTAATATAATGACTGATATGGACTTGGGACACATTACAACTAAGCATAGACTGGACTTGGAACAAATTGCATTTACATTTACACAGACGATATACTGTAGCTACAAATTCAATTGAATTACAAATTCGTTGTAATGTACAATAAGCACCATCAACTCTGAGATCTGAGTTACACATTTTCTGACTGTACAAAGTCGCTGAACAACAGAATTCCTCATTTACAATTTACACCACCATACCACCACCAGATGGCTTCCGCACAAGTTGAAGTCAACTTTTTTACAAAATTTTAGTATTGTTTTTTTCAACAAAATAATATTGCCGTCCATTTCTTAAATTGTAACATAAGCTTTCAAAAGATGTCTGCTGTAAAAATCATTGCTAGTCAACATTGTAATTTTCATGAGCTTGCCATAAAGAGATGTTTTATTCAAATTGCGCTATGTACAATGAATTGCAATTAGGTGCCTTTGAATTGCTTTGAAATCTGCATTTAAGTGTCATTTTTTTGTAAACACCTTTTAATTTTGAAACTTTTTTGAAAACAAAAAACCCTTGTCTGTGAAGACTAGGCGTAAGTTTTTTGCTTTTCAATTAATTTTTGCAGTAGTATAACTCATAAAGTGTGCATACAAACATTCGTGGTTTATACATGTAGGTACATACCTGCCCTATACTAGTCACTGTTCACTTATGCTTTCAGTTACTACACATTTGTTGACGTTGTTACACTATTCATCTATAGTATGCTAAAGAAAATCTAAAAGCTACTCTAAACTATCACTAGTTAAATTAGTTACACTTTACAGTCAATGAATGGGTTTGTTTTGAAACGTTGTTTTCCCAGAAAAATCAAATGGGGCGCGACTGAGGGACCAGTTCACGTCTGGCAGCCCTGTTTAGTAACCAGGATCCCTTACGCGCTAGAACGCATTATAACCATTATAATGCGTCCCAAATGAATTCCTAAATGGGTTTCAAATGTTTTAAATCTTTACTTTTAATTGTCAGTTCTTGCTGTGTAGCCACTACTAATTACTTTGTTTGGGTTCTTCAATGTAATTTTCAGCTTGTAAGACTCCTAAACAACAGCGCAGCGTCTACAGAATACATTTTAATTAAAAATTGTTGATGCATTTGTCTTTTTATTAGTTCCGGAGTCTTGCAAGCAAACAATCTCAAAAGTATTTTGTAGAATCGAAATAAAGCACGGTGTAGGTAGTTACTCAATTCTCCAATAACGCAAATACTAACAAACCAGACATTTCAGAAAAAAAATCATCACAAACGTAGTCCAATATGAAAGCTTACATGAAGGAGCCTTGTGCTGATAAAATGGTGCTTGTGTAAATGCCTAAAGACGACAATGCCTATAGACTGAATAATCAGCATTAATGCGTGACATGTAAAACAGTCTAGCAGCCTTAGTAAGTGGTGGACATCAAAACAATTGGGTAGAAAAACAGTTAGCAATTGAAATAACTCTTAAATCTGTTTAAATTATTTGTCCTATTTTGTGTGTAGTTTTCAAAACATCTGATCTAGTCGAGAGTCAATATATTTGAATGTAAATGGAATATTTTGGAAGCTAAAGAGAATATTTGGAAAGGGCTGAAAACGAGAGCTAATTATCCCCTTCATTTATCAAGTCCTGAAGTAATAAAGGTTATGGATTCTCCAACCAAATGGGCAATTGAGAGAAAGCGTGGTTCAAAATTTAGCTCTTTTATTAAATCTTTCAGAGTCAGTTCACTCAATCGTTACGGCACAAATCTAAAGGGACAGAAGATACCCGATTTTAAAGGATACTGCAGCCTGGTAATATATTGGCTTTTCCCGTCTTATTGCTTGTATTGTGTTGGTCATAAATTATTTTCTACACTTCACAACAGTATCGTTACGCCACAATCTCAGACAAGTGTCAGCACGTCGTCAGCACTTTTGCAGCTATTTTGTCAGGATGTTGCATTCCGCTGATGGCTCATAACTTTGGGCAGTTGGCCAATGCATTGATCATGCTTCAAGTTATTAAAAGTGGCTTCAACGCATCTGAGAATTATACCACTTGCTACGAACTCAATCACGCCAAGTCAGTTTTATAATATTTACTGATTTATTAATGTGATGAGGATTTAAATCGTTTATGAAAATTAAAGAAAATTTGTGTACTTCCTTATCCTTAGAGTTCGTGACCAGAAAACTCCCGCAGATATAATCCGGAGTGCAATAATTGATTTTGTTATCTCAAACGTGTCAGTTTCACTTATATACGTACTTTTGCACGTGATATTTTTCGTCTGCTGGTCTATACCAGCGGAAAAGCAAGTAGGTAAATTATTTAGGCTTCAAGTAACACGTGATTTAAAATGCAAATATTTTTGGTGCAGATGGTTTACATCACTATTGTTCTTCGGGGACACATTTTCAGATAGCTTTTTGGGCAAAGGAGTATTTCAAAGGACTCTTTAAGAAAGATTTTAAATGGTTTGATATTCATGGAAACCACGACTACCCCGCAGAAAGTGTAAAGTATGGACTATACTTTTAATTTATTTTTCACGTAATGTTCAAGACAAGAGTATGAGCTAGTGAACTCGGAAAAGTAAAAATAGTTTCCTTTATATAGAGATATTAATAGAATTCGGGATGGTATTGGAGTGCAAGTTCCTATTTCAGTAAATCTCATGTCTACATTCATACTTTGCACCATCTGCGTTATTTGGAAAGGATATTCTTCATGGCTATTCCTTCTGATCGTCGCCATGATCATCCCATTGAGGATCTTTATACCCCATCTAATTGCCAGTGTGTCAGCCAAAGAAATTGTGACGACGGAACGAGCAGTTGTTCCCGTTGTATCCCTTGCCGAAGAAGTCATCCGACTTATTCAAAGTGTGATTATTTTCAACGGTCAGCACCGAGAAATCCAGCGGTTTAAAAAGGAACAAATGTTTTCTCTTCAAAATTACCTCTCGGGGACCATTAGTATCAGCTTTCTATCTGGACTCAGCTCTTTGCTCACTAGCATGTACCTTGCAGTGGTTTGTTGGCAAGGAATCAATTTGATTTGGAATGACAGATTCTGTGACGACCTTCATGACTCCCAAACTTTTGATGCGGAACTTTTCTTCACGGTAAAACGAATACAAATATGGTTTTCAAATAACAGAGTCCGTAGGGTAAAGTGAGTTAGATAAAACATGATTTTGGTCCTTCTTGCTTAATAGGCAGTCTTGTGTGTCTTATTTGGCACGTACAACATGTCCTATATAAAGACTGTAAAAGAAGCATGCGCCATCGCGGAAGAAACTGGAGCCAAGTTAGCCTACGTTATCGACGGGTATACTAGCCACATAATGACATATTATTGTATTGTATGTGCAACTATCCAGATACAAAGCATTAAAACATGCAACAATTGATAATTGATTTTCAAACATGAAGGTACTCTATTCCGGATCAATTCAACAATCGCGGTTTATCTCCCTCATCTGTGCTTGGTTTACTTGAGTTTCAAGAAATTCGTTTTTCCTATCCTACAAAAACCAACGTGCTTGTACGCTGTTGTATTTACTGTCTATATATATTGAGCGTTTACTGCGTTACCGCCAAAATAGTTTTAACAAAATTAAAAAATTCTTGGGCTTCTTTTCCTTACCAACAGGTTTTGAGCAACATTAGCTTTACCGTGGAGCCAGGATGGAAAGCGGGATTTGTGGGTCCTGCAGGGTCTGGATTATCAACCATTTTCAAACTACTTTTGAAAAATTACTTACCAGACAGTGGTTTTGTACGTTCTCTAAAACATTCGTAAAAGTAGTATCTGGGTTCCACTGAATACATGGTTAGTATGCATTAACTGGTAATGATACATGTACAATATTAAGAGTAATAACACTTCGTAGATTAAACTGGATTCTTACGACATTCGTACAATGAACTACACTTGGTATCTGGGACAGATTGGCTACGTTACTCATGATCCTATGCTCTTTAATGAAACTATCGAAGAGAATATCAGAAAAGGGAATCCGGGTAAACAACGCTTATACCATGGTTCCCCATGTAACTATTAATTAAGCATTCCTACGTCTTTTCAGATCGGATGGATGGACCCAAAGGTATGCATGCATGTACCTAAGTTTGCTGGTAGTTAGTATTGGATCCATCTGTCTCATTAAACATCTTCAAAGGCGATAAAATAACTGACACATAACTGGTTTTCTGCCTGTAGAATCTATAGTTTTGCCTGTACATTAAATTGTTTTCGGTCGTAAATGCTTCTTAATTAATATTCGTTGTAGTCATTTAAGTCCTTAATATATACGCGGTGTGGTTTTGGCTAAAGTAAAATAACAAGATGTACATAACAGGCAAAATAAAATATTTACAAATATTTCTCTTCTACAGGCAATAAGTTAGTTCTTTATCGTAATTATTTCTACAGGTACAGACAATTACATATTTAATTAATCTTTCTACAGGAACCTAAACTCATAATTTTCCTTTTAGTACAGAAGCTAGTCGGCTTGATATTGAAGAAGCTTGTGAGCAAGCAGAAGCGCACGATTCTATTCTAGAACTTAAAGACGTGAGTTTACTGATTTTCGCCTGTGTAACGATTTTTGATGATTTAATTTCAAATTTTTATGTGGTATGATTGTTACCCATTAACCCTGTAACAGTGTGCATGACTAAAGGCATATATTTGAGATGCCTACGTAAGTTTACACGTGTTGATAGTTTCAAGTTGGCGGCCACGGAGTGAGGTTGTCCTGGCTCTCTGTCCACCAATTTTAGACTCAGGTCTTGGTCTTTGGTGTGGCTTTAGTGTACATGGGGTTCTACACGGACCGAATGACTCCACTCATTCGGGGGTGTTGAACCTGGTGGACCTGGATTTGCATCTCTTATCGAGATACGCCTGGAATTTCCCTAAAGAGGAAAATGGACAAATTGTTCGTCGAGGACAGGGAGCGTTTGCAAACCTGTCCTCACCAAACTGAACAGACCGTGCATACGTTCGCGACTGGGGATTCCCGGCATAGAAGACCCTTAAATTCCTATCATTCTAAATTAGTGATTAGGGATCTTATGGTAATAAATAGGGGTAAAGGAATAGCTAACGACGTTCCACGGATTTCTCAATCCATCATATTGGTTCTGTCCTATGCATAAATTCCTAAATTAAAACTTTTAGTGGGGATAGCAATGGTCCCAACTTGTGGGCTGAGCTAAGACGTGTTTGGCACGTGCCGAACACTGAACTCCTAAAAAACATACACACAAAGTTCAATATAAGAAACCCATTAAAAACGTACTTTTTTGTTATTTTGACATATTGCGTCGGATCTCCTTTATAAATGATTTCCGTCTAAAAGGTATTGCCCCATTTACGGTTTTGCCCCAAAACGGATTTACCCAATATTACAGTTTTGCCCCATTTTACAGTACTAGCGTAGGCCACAGCAGCTCTGGCCTTACCCAGCTATGATGCACGACATAAACACAAGGCTTAAGTAAATCCCTGCTTTATGTCCCAAGTTGGAGAAATTCCAGCGGAAGAGGATGTGTCTTTCGGTAAGAGTCCACCTACTGCGCAACGAGCATTGAAAACCGTGAACACTGAGACTTCCGTGTAGTTCCATGCTGGATTGCCCGAAATTCTGACAGACTGGAATCTGTGTCTTAGATTGTGATTGTGAAGGAGAGCTACCGCACTACGTTTGTTTGTATGTAAAATAAATGTGCAATTTAAGTATATATGTAGTTACGTGCATACGTACACTATAGATATTACTTGCTAGTAATAGGCAGAACTATTACAATAATAATTATGACCGTGCACGTGGATTTCCAATTAAAACGTTCTGGGCATTAGAGTGTAAACTGTAAGGTAAAACCAATTAACTAATAATGCATCTTGTAGAAAAACTCGAACGGTTCAATGGCTGGCTAATTGTAACTTCAGCACCAAAGGCAAATAAACGGAAACGGTCAAACAAACGATTACAATAATTACTTTAATTATATATCAGAGTCGGTGCATCCATATACACAGTAATGGTCAATGGTCTTGGTGTTGTGTGTCCTTGTTTGTAAATTACAATCATCCACCCATTGCATTATTCCATTGTATTGTACCCATGTACAGTACTTTTAGTCGTCTAATTTCTGATTTGATTACTGGCGATGCACTTACAGACTGTTATAATTACACACTGCAAGATTTGAAACTGGCTAACGCTGACACCCATACACACATTTTGAATCTTTATAAAAACTCATTCATTAGTTACTAATTAATATTGACAAGTCGCAAATCATCCTTGAAGTATAGATCAAGCAACTGTGTTCCCATAATTATTGTATTTTACAAATAAATTGTTAATTTTCGCATCAACTAAAAACAACTTTTGATGTGTAAAAGCGGAAGAGATACGTTTTTACAACAACAATATGCTAAACGAATCGTTCCAAGAAAAACGAACTCACTGTCAACGTCAGCGTCAACCAGTTGTGGAACACAACACACACACTATTATGCGTCAGTAGTTTATTGAATTGTTGTTGGTTAATTTATCAGATTGTACTTGCATAATTGTATTGCTTTTTTTTAAAGGAAACTTGTAACTAGTAACAAGCATTCCACATTATGACTCATTCCCCACTTTTTGAAATAAATAAATAACCAAGTACCTACAATAATAATATTTGCATACAATTCAAAGTTGGTAGCATAGTTCAGCTCAGACTGTTCAGAAATATCGCATTCCGTAATTTTATTGTAGTGACTCACTAGTCACTAGTCAGACAGTTGACAGGAACAAGTTTCTGCATATCATTATTATGGACGGCATCGCATCGCATCGGCGTGTGTCGTCAAGTGGGTACTGTCGAGCTCATCAGTGAAAAGGAATATGAGGAAACTATTAAAAAAAAAAGAAGTAAAAATGCATATACTTATTTTACAATCAGGCTCTAACAACTATCAACAGATTAGCTCATAGCAAGAAATTCTCAGAAATAGAAAAACCTATTTGAAACTCAAGATAATAATAATATTTTTTAAGGTAGTCAAATTAATGGTTGGTAGTGTTATTTTGCTTGAAGTTTTGCAGTACTAACAAAAGTAATAATAATTCATAGAGGCGAATGATTCTTGGTGGATTGTTGAAGAAGCTATTTCATTCCATCGTTTCTTCGCATCATCGCATCGTCATCGGGCAATAAATGATGGAGCAACCTGTTTAGACTTTAGATTGACGACGCCTTACGATTATTATACGATGGATGAAATCTACAACCAAGGTTACTTAAGCATATTACTTGGTAACTTGGTTGTTGGTTGTTTTCACATCCAAAAGTCGTCTTATCATTGTTATTACATAAGTATATTTGTGTACCCAGGTACATAATATATTTTTAATTTGCAATTGTTCTGTAATGACTTATTTGACTGAGAAGGAAAACAATGTAAATTAATAATTAATGGCTATATTTTACTACTGTTACTGATACACACACTACTATAGGACTATTGGATGTTACATTTGCGCACATTGATCGTTAACCTTTTCAAAGTAGTAGTGAATCCAGTTTTACAACTCTGAAAAAGCGAAGTTCTTGTTTTGACATTTTTTAAAAGTGCTAGTGTACTAGTTTTGACCGTTTTGAAAACGCTAATTTCTTGGTTTGACGTTTTCAAAAAGTATTAATTACTAGTTTTGACCTTTTTGAAAAAGCTATTACAATGTTTTTACCTTTTTAAAACCCCTAATTTCTTGTTTTGACCTTTTTGAAAAGTGTTAGTTGCTAGTTTTGACCTTTTTGAAAACGATAATTTCTTATTGTAACCTAATTTTAAAGTGTAAATTTCGATCTTGCTTTGACCTTTGTAAAAACACTAATTTCTTGTTGTAACCTTATTGAACAAGGTTATTTTAATTCTAATTTTATTCAAACACTTTTGCAAAGCAATCTTTCCATAGTTGATAGTTGATGGCTTCGCGGTTCCGAATAGGTTAAAAGTCATGTAAGCCTGTATAGGTATATATTATTATTTATTTATTATTTTATTATTATCTTGATGATAGGCCATAGGGCATGAGGAACATGCAAAATTATTCCTGTCAGGCCGCCCATCAGTTCCATTCCCGTCGTGTCATACTGTGTCATCGAAACACTGTGTAGTGACTAGCCTAGTCATATTCTATTAGCATCCTCGTCATCGTCTAAAAAACCATCACCCAGCAGTGGTCGACTACGAATAGGAATTGGGAATAATTTAACTGAATATTCACTAGTCTAGTCACAGTATTGTTCTAATGCAGAGGATAAATAAAAATAAAAGTAGTTGTTAGTCACAAGTTGTAGTTGTAGGTAAGTTGGTAGTTGTTCAGCTCGTTTGATGTTTCCCATTTGTCTTTTGTGCTTGACAGTCAGAAGATGTATCATCGATGTATAATGGTACGTAATTATTATTGTTAGTGTTATTATGTTAGTGGTTGGATCAGCCATCAATTTATTGGCTACCAAAAGTGACCACCTTTTGTTTTGCGTCTGATCACAGGTCTGAGTCTTCTCTGTGATGTTGATGTGTCAGACAAGAAGAAGAAGTTAGGTATCTTTTGCCAGTTTGCATTGTAATTTGTAAACAATCCTTAGTTGTTACTAGTTTCTGTTCCTGGCTGTATATAAGCTGGTAATGAAGGTCATTTTGTAGTCAGTCAAAATGCAGAAGTTCAACAGAGTAGCCGCGGTCACTGCGATTTATTCTTGTGTCATTTTCAGTGCGTGGATTTCCACTGGACACGCACAAAATGGACCATCAGCAGCAGTCTCTCCAAAGACCAAATTATTTCAAGTGGACGAAGGAGACCGACTTGTCAAAGTTTTGAGTGTTGAAGATAACTCAGAAACGATTTTAGATATTGGAATCAGTATTCGACTAGAATGCACTGCCAGCTTCCCCGTTCAATGGATCTACAGTGGCAATGGGGTAAATTCAAAATTTATTTATATTGTTTTAAGTTATTTAATTATTATTATTATTACTTAAAAAGCCATAACTGGTAATTTGACAGGTGTGTTGATTACACTAAATTATGTAACTGGATCTTTTGTGATTGGCAGGTGCCAGTGATGGAAACGAATATTTCTAGACTCTCGGATACTGAATATAAAGCAACTGCTTTCGTCAACCGTCTGACGGAGGAACACACTGGAAAATACAAATGCAGTAGCACCGAAACTCCAAGCGTCCTTACGTACTATTATATTTATGTTCCAGGTAATTTTAAGTTTGAAGATTAATTTACTGCTAAATGTTCGAAAATATTCGCTAGTCAGTAGTTGGTTGGTACAATATTTCATATTTTTGACCGTGTAGTGAATCAACGTACCTGGCTCTTAGATCTCCAGCTGTGCTTAAACTGCAATTTTTGAACAAAGTGCTGTTTTTGCAAATTAGCTTTATTTGAAAAGCGCTATTTTTGCAAATCAGTTATTTTAAAAGTGCTATTTCTTTAAAAAATGACATTTCTGACATGTGCCCTTCTTGTATTTCCTTTCACTAGGTCCAGTCCTATTCAACGTCAACTCCGGAAAAACTTTGGAGATCAATTCCAAGTCTATTCTTATTCCATGCACAGTCTCCAGCCCACGAATCGCCGTTTACTTGCAAAAACCGGTTGGGGTAAGTATTTTTAGAATATTATAACAAGGAATTAATGATTGATGTACATGCATAAATGATTCTTCGGATTACCTACGTGTAACAAATAGAATGGATAGGTAGGTAATTTGTTTTGCAGTAGACTATAATATATTTTTACATTAAAGTTTTGTCGGTTTTCCATGTAGAATCCGTTGGAGCGCCCAGCAAGTTATGACCCACGACGCGGGTTTTTATTCCAAGTGGAAGAAGTAAAAAAAGCCGAAGGGATCTACCTCTGCAAAGCTACTTACCGTGGACTTACCAATGTACTCGAATTTCAAGTTAAGATCCTTCTGGAATCATTTCAAATACGTAAGTCACCTTCTCATCCTTCAATTTATGATATTTTTTTTCAAGTCAATTGTGCTTTCATAGAACAGTCAATAGTCAGTCAGGGATACTATCAACTTTTATTTATTCACTATTTTTCGCAAGCAATTCACCTCAAATGCTACGTAATGATTAAAGATTCATTTTTATTTTATAAAAGATATAAAAATGTTTAATACATTAATCACTAAAGAAATGGACTCCATTAATTTACAGAATCTGACCATGCATCAAAATCAAACTCTTCGCTATCAGCGGGAAGACCTTTGGAAGTAACGAATGATGTTCCCTGCAATCCACCTTGTACTGCAAATGCTAAATGTGTCTTCACCAGCGGAAAATCCGTTTGTAAATGCCTGGAACCCTTTAGAGGAGAGGGCTATGGCAGTTGTGAGGCGGAATGCAGAACACACACCGACTGCCCGGAGGAATACTCCTGTTTTGCTGATTATAAATGCCGGGATCCTTGCACCAACTCACTTCACGGTCTACAGTGCGGGACAAATGCGGGCTGTAAGACGATTGATCATCGACCTGCCTGTGCCTGTCTAGGTGGCTTCTCCGGGGACCCAATGATTGGATGTCAAAGTTCATTCCAAGGTATAAAATGACGTCGTACATTGAGACGAAAATAAATTAAATGTTTTCCCATTATTAATTCAGAAAAACCCCTCAAAAAACTATGCGTTTTAATTATACTTTTAGTGTTTGACGTATTTGTAAAATCACTGTCGAGAATCTAATCTTTGTACATACATATAGCTTGTAGTAATTGGTTTATTTTGTTTTTGCAACGCTGCTGTGCAGTTTTCTGTGTCTGTATTACGTGTGTAACTGGTTTTTTCCGTAAAAAAGCTAAAGCTGATTGTTATGTATGCAATTCGGTAACATTGAGGCCAGTGATTACGTGTAGTTGTAGTTTAGGTTAATAGTGGTAGTATCGGTACCTAAATTACTAGTTAGTTGTTGGCGTTGAACTATTGGTTGTGACTGTATTTCGTTGCTTGTGCTAGTACGTAATAATGTGATACTTGAATGAATAAAAGAAGTGTGTTGTATTCTAGTTGATAGTCCGTGATAGAAGTAGAATACACATTAAGTGTGTTATTTCTGTGCTGTTTTCCCTTTTAACCTTTTCTAAACGGTGTAAATGTCTAGGTTTAAGGTTTATGAAAATGTTAGTGTCTACTGTCTAGTTCTGATTTTTTTGAAGGTGCGAAGTACTAGTTTTGAATGTTTTTTAAAATGAAAGTTCCTAGTTTTGAGCTTTTTGAAAGTGCTCATTACTAGTTTTGAGCTTTTTGAAAGTGTTCCTTCCTAGTTTGAGCTTTTTGAAAGTGTTCATTCCTAGTTTTGAGCTTTTTGAAAGTGTTAATTGCCAGTTTTGAATGGTTTTGAAAATGTTGGGCTCTTGTTTTGACCCTTTTGAAGGTGTTAGTTACTAGTTCTGATCTTTTTGAAAAAGCTAATTTGTAGAATATGTACTTTCCTAAAGCATGCTTTCCAGGGTTTCCCAGTTCCGAATAGGTTAAATCTATGCCGATGGTACCGTGAATTGTGAATCTGAATCATACCTTAATTGTAAATACTCCATACAGTCATAATAATATATATTTTTTCTATTGTGTGTAGGAGATGCACCTTCATCCTTACCCTCCTCCACCCCACGACCCACCACCACACCCTCAACACCAAAATCAAAAAGGAAGTGCGACTGTGGACCCGAGTGTGAATGCATCTGTCGTTCCGACAATGACTGTGACGATGGCCATGCTTGCAATGGGACGATGTGCATGGACCCTTGTGAGAATCTTTGTGGACCGAATGCAGTTTGCAAGGCTGTTAAGGGAGTGGGCCTCTGTTACTGTCCCAAAGGTTATCTGGGGGACCCGTGGAAAAGTTGCCGTCTTCAGGTCCGTGATAGAATCCAGTCCTTCTCTCCAAATGATGCTCCTTTCGATGCTAAGGCGATGCCAACTACTTGTCAGAGGAACGGTGACTGCCCTGCAAAGTACATCTGTGAAAATTCCGCGTGTGTTGATCCCTGTTTGAAATGCGTCACGAATGCCAACTGTGATCTGTTCGACGGAGAAAGTATTCCAAGATGCAAATGCCCCGAAGGGTTTACTGGCGATGGGACGATTAGCTGCTCTGTCGATGCAAAGATTGAAATCCCAAGTATTACGAATATCAGAGATGCCATCATGAGCAAGGCCTGCTCCGACACGTCATGTGGACCCAATGGGGAGTGTAGAGTGGTCGATGGACTTCCAAAATGTAACTGTATTTCGGGCTACGTTGGAAATCCACCTAAATGTCGAGCTGAGTGTTCCAGCTCCGGTGACTGTAAGGATCATCAAGTCTGTGTTCAAAAGCGCTGTCGAAGTGCCTGCTATGGGAAATGTGGGAAGTTTGCACGATGTACCACAAATCGGGAAACTAAAACTCCAGAGTGTGCTTGCCGATCCGGATTTAGTGGGGATCCCATGGTCGAGTGCACTCCCATCAATAGAGAGAATGAGCCCAGAAGTATTATCGCTGGTTTTTAAATTTTTTAAAATTATTTTTATTTAAGAAACAAAACAATAATGTTAGATTTTTAGATCATGTTTTAATATAGACGATATAATATAGTATTTAATAGTGTTGTAAACAAATTAATTTACCGGTAAATTCAATCATCTGGGTACGGTTTCGGTTTGTACTTGATTTTGAAATAAAATATACACTATGCAGTTTTACCTAAACTGCGACCAGTTTAAAACTTGCGTCCAGCACAGTTAGTTTTTTAAGCGTTATTATTTTCGGACATTTCCTCATGCTGCAACAGCTCATCGTTTTCTTCTTCTTCAATAGCACTCACAACGATTTCGAAATTCCTTAAGCCTTTCACAACGGGATCTATGAGTCGAACTCCTTGAGGCAAGTAGACCCTTTGATTCTGATCATGGATGAATTTTGAAACCTCCTTCAAACATTTCTCGTACTTGGAATCCCAGTATGAGTAACTCAAAGTTGCAGTCAAGAAAGCAGCTAAGGACTGAAGCCCGGAAGTGCAGCAAGATTTCTCCGCCTGTTGGAACATCCCGTTGAGCTGGTTGATGGTGAAGCCGAATGTCTCCTGGTTAATTCTTGGACAGAGGGCAGGAGGGTAAGTTGCTACGAATCGGATAGTGAAGACCTTGCCGTAATCTCTGTCAATATAAATTCTTACTGGACGATTAGGAGGGTTCACAAATGGAGGGAGCTGCTGAACTTCCGCTGGTTGAACAGGTCCAATTTTTGTCTTGTTATTAGGTCCAGCGGCTCCGGAAGTTGAATTATTGGATAATCTAGCACTATTCAAAGCAGTCCCAGCTCCAGCTGCTTCATTACTATTATCCTTCATCTTCGAATTTTCTCACAGTTTAAGTAAAAGGAACCTAGATCAGTTAGACAACAAACAAATGAATAGATCACAAACTGTATCTTTGAATTTGGATTATTATTATGTTTTCGTACTAACTTTCTTGGCTCGGGGTCCGGGGTTACGATTACCAATTACCATTTACGATACGATTTTACGAACGAGCTAACTAGACAGCTTGACTAGACTTACAGACACAGACATTATTGCATTGCTCGGTAATAAATAAAAATTATTGGTAATAAAAATATTATAACAATATAGTATTATTATACAGAATATTTCTTTGGGAATAATTTTCCTGAATCCAGAATGGCTTGGAATGCACTACAGTAAAAAAGTCATGCAAAAAAAACGAATCAATGTTTTTTCATACAATTATTCAAAAAACTTAAAATCAGCAAACAATAATTTTGATCATCAATTATATCCTTCGAAATTCCTATTTGAAACTAAGAAACCATGGAAAGATAATGCTTTACAAAAGTGTCTGCCTATAGCCTTCTACAATTTAACTGTTACAGAAAGTTCAAAACTAGAAATCAGCAGTGATCAACATTTTCAAAACCAGTATTTAAGCATTTTTCAAAAAGGTCAAAAGAGACAAAACTAGTATCCAAAACATTTCCAAAAACATTCAAAACTAGAAACTAACGTTTTCGAAACGGTCAAAACAAGAACAAAATTACTGCTTTAAGAAGCTGTAAAACTAACAGGAACATTTGACATTAACGTTTCGTAAAGATTATATAAAATTTACAAATTGTCAAATTACACAAAATATCTAGGTTTCTTACTCAGATGTTTCATAAATTCCTTTTCTTCATGAATTATGAACGTACTAAAAAGAATAATGTCAAATGTTCAAGACTTCAAGAATCATCCCAACAAAACAACATCACATCTTCCTTTTAAATAAAAAATTTGAAATAACTTACCAATTGACCATTTCGTATGTCTTTGATGTGTGTAATTACTTCAGCGGTTAGTTGTTAGTATCTTGCCGTATTAATTCAGGTCGTAGGTCGTAGGTACAGTTGACAGTAGATACAACAGCTGACAGATAAACACAAATGACCTTGTAGAACAATATCAATAATGGTACTTAGCACACCTATGACACTGTCAACTGTGTGAATGTGACATGTGACTAGAAATCCTATTTAAATTTTGGTCAATCAACAATTCAACGGTCAACTAAAGAGCAGGTTCGACGAAATAACTACTACTGTCAACTGTCAACTGACTGTGTGTGTGGTGGGATCAAAAAATGTAATAATAATATAATCTAGAGAGACAAAAATAAAATAATAGTGGAACAGCTTAGTTGGTCAATTATTACTTTATTAGTGAGTAATGTTTGTAATATAAATTGCTGGTTGGCTACTTTACACACAATTGATGCAAAATAAGGAAACTTGCAACACGGAGAGCTTCGTTGTGTGACAAGTATATTTAATTATTAATTATTATATTATTAATATTATTATATTATTACTCAATTATTTATTATGTATCATTATAATATATATATATTATAGTATATTATAATATATATATTTATATATATTATGTTAATATTATTATTTGTAATAAATTCCAAACTCATAAGTAGAATATCATAATAACAACAATAGCAGCAACGACTAATAGTTATATGTAAGTTATATAATAATATGTATGCTCATGTATTGTTTCATTTTTTTTTATCCACTTCCTTTAGCTATTATTATAGTACCATAATTTTAATAATTTTATATATTTTTATTATATATATATTATGTTAAGTATGTGTGTCATAATTAGTAGTACATTTTTGTATGTTGAATATGGATGTATGTAAATACTTAAATATATATATATGTAGCTATATATATAGTTCGCAAAGGGAAGTTATATTTTGTATATACAAAAACAGCAGCTGTTTCAAACTCAGTGATTATAAAGGTAAAATGTAGACGATCATTGGTATAAGTATACCTAGGTATATATATACTTATAATTCTTGATCTGCATCAACAATTTATTATTTTTTTTTGTATGTAGTTCCATTATTATATATATAATGAATTGTTAGTTAGTTTTTTTTTAATTAATTAGTATTAATGTGTAACCTCAACTTAGAACTATCAAGCTGTGTATACATACAAGTATATAATTACGTACTGTGGTGTGGAAATCCGGTTCCGGTGATGATTCGCGGGTGAGAACGGAAATAGGTATATATATTTACATTGATAGATTTATGAACAGAATTTAGGAAATTGATACAATTTAACACAATAATTCAATAATTCAATCATAATTACAATCAATTTTTTGCTCTCAACTTGCTCAATTCAATTTCGAACACAGTTTTGCTAAACACTGTCAACTGTATACATAATCTGATTATTATTGATAGACTACTACTACAACCTTTGCTAAAATACACCGAAAAAACCGAAAAAACAAAACAAAACAATCAAATATTCTCTTTTTAGTTTAATTACACAATTACCTAATCAGTAACACATGAATTACAACATAATATTTCCTAAAAAAACAATAACTTCCAAGAAGCTGTTGTTTTTCTTTGAAAAAAGAAGTTCTGCTTGAGCATTTACAGTAACCATTAACATTACCAATCAATAAACAATAATACTAGTTAAATATTACAATTAATTCAATAATGAATTATTGTTAGTCATAAGCATTGTTTTCACTGTTTCGGATTCAGAAACAAACAAAAAAAACGAGTAGCAAGTTCTTTACTTGAATTTGAAGTACGAAAAAAGTACCTACGACCTACCACCTATCTGGAGGATGATCTTTTGAAGCAGTTTACAAATGCAAATGATTTCATCTTTTTGATCAATTACAATGTTTTTTGATTGAGGATTAATCAATTTGTGGGTCAGAATTGCCTACGACCTACTCAAACAATCAATCATACGAACAAAGCATTACGATTTACGAAACGGCTCACTAGTCTAGTCAACTGTGACAGAAAATCAGGTCAGAAAAGATGTAAGCCTTTATATAAAATGTTAATTGACAGATTACAATAATAATAAATATATTATCTAATTAATGTAATCAAAACTGTGGTTCAAATTGTCTCATTGTGATGTGTGTAAGTGTGTGTGTGTGTATGTGTGTTTTGTGTGTCAAGATGAATTCGAGGGTTTTTATCAATTATCAAGATGATGATGATACAATAAGCAAAAAATCTTAAATCTTACTTAAATATCTTGTTAGTAGTAATTTGCAATAATAATTAATAATTAATTAGTATGTTTTTTTAAGTATATAACATTAGTTTTAATATATCACTATAGAGCAGCAGTCATTTTTGTAAGTATAATATATATCGAGCAGAGCAGAGCAAGTACAGCGGCGGCGGCAGCAGCGGCAACAGCGGCAGCGGCGGCGGCAGCAGCAGCGGCGGCAGCAGCGGCGGCGACAACGGCGGCGGCGGCGGCAACGGCGACGGCAGCGACGTCAATAGCATTTTTTTTTTTACTAATTATAATTTTTTTTTACTCATGATTATTTTTTTTTAAAACGACAGAGACACAAATCAATCACGTGATAACTTTTTATGCTTTTTTTTAAAATCTTTTTTTGAAATAGATCATTTATGAAGGTGAAGATTTAGTTAGTAGCGTTATGGCCCAGCGGGTGTGTGTGTGTGTGTGTAATGTGTTTATGTGTGTGTTTTTTTTATTTAGTTTAATAGTTAGTAGTTTAGGCTGTACTGTAGATTATATTTTTCTTACTAGTTAGATTAGTTTTTTTAACGGACATTCGTAATCGTAATCGTAATTTTGCAGTTACTTCTTTTTTTAAATTTATTTATTTATTAATAGTATATCTTGTTTATAGGAAATTATCATTGCAGGTTTGGTTTTGAGTTTTGACGTATGTTAAGTACATAAAATTACTACACTCACTTTCCCACAGTCAACACTAGTTTTTGTTTTATGTTGTTTTTCCATAATTCATTCATTTTATATATTTTTCTCTTGGAGATTTTTGTTGTAGTTGGGATTGTGGTGTTGTGGTGGTTTTGATTTTGATTTGGTTGATGCTTTTATTTTTATTTTTTACATGTCTCTGTGTGAACTGATTCAGTTTTATAGGATTATTTAGCATGATGATGATAAGAATTGTTCTTTTTGTTTGTTTCTTTAAATAGTTTTGAATAACTAAAAAAAAGTGTGTATGTATCATTGGCGTTTGATTGGCTATCGCCGGTGGGATGGAATTTCTGATAAAAAGTCACTGCAGCAAAATATTCGAAATTTGTAAAAGTATAATCAACTAACTAGTAAGTCAAAGTACAGTAATTACCACATATTATGAGTGTAGGAAGCAAGCAAGTATACATTTTTTTTGTTGTGAACTGATTATTGATTATATTAATTACATATATAAAATCCCAAAAAATTAGAATGACTTACAATACCACTTATTATTTATAATTTAGTAAAATTCATGTACTGAGCTGTGCTATAATAATTCATATAGTAGGTTGTATTTAGGCCTATAGTAATAATAATCATAATCAAATGGTAGGTGACAGAATTGAAGACATACTTAGGTACAGGAGACCGAATCAAAAAGTGGAATAAAAAATGGTGGCGTACTACTAATTAGAATTACATAATTTACACATAATAATAATTCCATACTCGAAAAATTCCTAAATTGCGAAAACAAAAACCCATGGAAACTCTTGTCTTTGTGTTTGAAGAAGCCTTAAATGTTAAAATGTTGAATGTATACGAAGGAAGTTAGACACATACAACTAATCTTTTTTTTTTAAGGAAAAAGGACGGAGAGGTGGTTATATAAGTGACCGTATTTATATATATATATATTTATATGTATATATTTATGTATATAAGCAGCGTGCCAATATAAATGTTAGATTATTATATTGAGACTCACAATAATTAAAAAACTGCAGGAAGAATTATGACCAACTAGATACGCATACAATATATTATATAAGATGTAGTACAATTTTTTTTTCGATTCCCCCGTCATTAGTTTATAAGTTTAGTTTTTTTTACCTTAACAACAATTAAGACTGACTGACTGACCCACTGACTGACTGACTGACTGACTGACTGACTGACTGACTGAAACGAATTGTGTGTGTGTTTGTGTGTGCGTTTGTGTGTGTGTCACTGTGCTGTTTTTTACTAATAATAATAGTAATAATAATAATAATAAAGTGAAATTAATCATCATTTTGTTTCTTGGAAGTATTTATATAAATGTAAACTACATTCTCAGTTGTTACCTATTTCAATTTTGTGATAGTTTATAAGCAACTTTACTTAAGAATTGATCATATTTCTTATTAGTTTCAGTGTGCGCGTCTTTCTGGTGTGAATTACAGAAGTAAGAAGTATAATATAAATTCAAGTACGTAACATTACTGTTGCCATTAGTTACAAGGTTTCTTTTGGTTACTCGTTTTTCGATAATTACAAGGGAAACAACATACAGAATACAGAAGCAGCCGTGTATGTGTGTGTGTTTGTGTTTCTGTGTGTTAATTGTAATTGTAATGGTTGTTTGTGTGTATACATGTTTTTTTGCCTATAGTTATAGTTTCTTTGAATAATAAAACACTTTTTATCTTAAAATTTGCTACCCCACTTTCCTCCCCACACGAACCCCCCCAGTAAATAGGTGCAGTTTTTTCTTCCTCTTAGTTCTTCGATTCGAATCTTGGGCTACTAATTGTAAGCAAATGTATACATGTATAAGAAAATGTGGATGTGATTATATAGGGTTTACATTATTTTACTTCTTTTTTTGTTTTTAAATATTTTGTTCATTTGAATTATATTTTTCGGTTTACTCTTTCCCCTGCCTTGATTGATTTATGTTTAAAATTCTCAATGTAATTATTTCTTGTTGTGTTTTTCTTTTTTATATATCAATACAAATCCTTTTCCATGTTGCTCCTATAATATTAATTATTATTATTAATCCTACTAAGAAAGATTCTTATTTTTTCTCTTACACTCGTTTTGTGTGTGTGTGTGTGTGTGTGTGTCTATGTGTGTGTCTGTGTGTTGATTTAAGTATAAATGTATCATCTATTATGGTAGTAATTGGTAATTTAAATGGTATATGGTAATGGTACATAACAATGCTTATATACTTTTACTGAAATAACTCTATAAGGTTTTTCTTTTATAGTTCTTATAGTTTCAGATTGTATTTTCACGATTTCTTTCTCTTTTTTTCTTTTTATGTAGAATACGGTTAAAACTTATAATTATTGAGGACAATTTGTTTTAGTTTTTTTTTGTGGTTTTTTTTTGTTTGTTCTTTTTATTTTAAAGCAGCTATAATAGTTATATATATGATCAAGCTTTACAGAGCAGTATAGTATATATATATATGTATGTATTATGTATAGGTACCTATTACATAGTTATTATTTTTGTTATTATTATTATTATTATAGTATTATTATGGAATATAAATTATGAATGCAGTGGCAAATTTTAGATGATTTTTTTTTTCTCTTTTTATCCCTTCAAAAATGTGTTTTTACGTTTTTAGCGCTCTTTTTTTCCCATTGTTATATGTATATATATAAGAAGTTTTTTTTTAGTAGTGTAAGTCTTAAGCAGGCAGGTTTGTATTTTTAATTTAAAGGGACAATTTTTTTTCTTTTTTAAGATATATAATTATATATATATGTTTTTTGTTTTTGTTTTGGACCAACACAATATTTTTTTTTATAGCGTTGATCAACTAAGATCATAAGTAGTAGTAGTAGTAGTAGTAGTATATTTTCTACAAACATTATTTTTTTCTTGTTCTTTGGCCTGAATATAACATTGGCAGTATAAAACCATAAATTATAGTATAGAATATGTGATGCTTACGGAAAAATGTCTGTAGTTCAGTTATGTATGTCTGTAATTTTGCAATGAATTGTTGCTATTATTATTATTATTAGTATTATGTATAGTACATAGTATTATTATTACTGGATTGATACGACCGACATTATTATTGACAGCTCTAATTATGTATTTAACTCCTAACTGCTTTTCTTCTATTTTTTCTGTTTTTACAATGCGAGAGAATTGTCTGCTTTTATTATTATTATCTGTCTACCCATGGAAATCAAGTGTTAATTGCGTGTGCCTACTAAACTACATCATAAAAAAAAACCAAAACCCAATCAAAAAATCACCTATCAAAGTTTCCTTTGTGTGTCACCAGTGTTACCAGTTTTAAATTAACTAAGTAAGTAATTATTTCTATACATATTTTTTGTTGTTGTTGTTGTTGGTATAATTGTAATTTATGAAGGTGGTCAATTGCTTTTTGATTTGGAAATGTAAACTTGGTTTTCTTTCTTGTCTATTATAATATAATATTTTAGTGAGAGTTTTTTGTGAATACAATTTTTGAGTCATTGTTGTAAGAGATTAAGAGCAGAGTATATAATGTTCTACAGATAATTCATTGACAGTTTTTTTTAACAGTAATATCATGTATGTATCGTATATGTATATTGTATGCATATATACTGTTGGTATAGTATTACACGTTTTTTTTCTTCTTTCTTCTTCGTCTTCTTTCTAATGTATGTATGTTTATATAGTACGGCTAAATGGCATTATTTTTTTTTTATAATAATAATTATTATTTTTATTTTGGATGAATATCTCAGCAAATTTTGTTCATGTATCAGATTGGAAGTATCCAAAAGTGTGGTGGTTGCTTTATCTTTTGAAGAGGGGGTGGAGGAAGGAGGGAGTGGGAGGGAGGGAGGGGGAGGGGGGATCAGGATTTTACTTTCTAGCTGTTTCTTTTTTGTTTTTTTTTAGAAAGTTGGAAATTTTATTAGAGACAGACTTAAAACTGATTGCCGAACGTGTCCTCGTCCCTTTTGATGTTAACCATGGCAAAGTTTTAATTAATTTTTTATTTATTATATGTGGACATTCTCAATCGGTGGGTAGTTGAGGGAACCACTAGTCGTTCCGTGTGTTCATAATTTGCTTGTTTCTCCACAAGCATCATAATTAAATTATTACTATTCCTATGCAAGTCAAGCATTGACAGTTACTGTGTGTTTGGGAATGGAAAGGAAATTTTTAACAAGAATTAGACTCACTTTTTATGTATATTTAAACCTTTGAAACTCATACACTTATTGCTCTCTAGAACTATAGAACTATAGAACTCAATCAATACACGGCAATCACAATCACAGATTGCAAAATTTCTCTCATAATGCTTAAAGCATTGTACACACATTGTCGGCATGACTCTTAAAATAAGGATAATTTAAGTGATTTAAGTTTTATATAATAATAATTAGTTTGTGATAAAGCAATGGCAAATTGTAATTGTACAGTTGAACTTGCAATGCATGGAATAGTTGGTGACTTATTTTTCTTGTTTCTTTTTCTTTCTTTTTTGAGGTTTTTAAACTTGTACGAGTATTTTGGTTTGTTGTTGATGGTGGTGGTTGGTTGTTGGTTCCTCTCTCGAATTACATACATATTATTTGGGCTTCCACGAAATGTTCTTCATGCCTTGGAAAGATCTCTTGAGTGCATCACCATCCGCCCATTCAGAATTCATATAGTCATCGTCATTGTCGTTCTCTACAAACTTCTGCACCATTTTCCGATCCAATAGAACACACAATCCATAGAAGGAGTTAATTGCCATTGTTAGACCGTCGTGTGAAGAGTAGATGTCATAAAATTTAATTACACAACAAAAAATCAATTATTTTCTGTTTTCCTTTACTTAATTCTCGTAAATCAAACAATAATAAATATAGAAAAATTATTCAAGTATGTACATAGTGCAAAGCAGAGACTATGACTAAGTATATAGCTAAACTGCAAAAAAAAAGACCCCAAAAAGGCCATCAATCAATCAGTATCAGCAACTACAACAAGAACAACAAGCAGTAGCAGTAAATTATTACTCAAAGCATGTTTCGCATGTTAGCACAGTCATTTTCCAAGCGTTAAAACGTACGTAACTACGTGGTTACATATAGTTATAGTAGTGCTTCGCAATTATACTTATAACTGTAAGAAGCGCATATTTTAAGCAACAAAGCCCCACAGAAGAGTCTTCCTTATTATTACATAGTAGTATACCTAGTTAGGAGTAAACAGGACAGACGTACAGTCCGTAATGAATAACTTTTAGCTTCAATAGCGTTACAACATCTTGTCACTTGCCATTAATGAAACAAAGAAATTTGTAGCCGTATCGAACTAATCAACACAAACCTTCTTTTTAATGTTTAAATAAGTTCAAAATAGCAACTGAAGCAGAAGCCTACCAATATAAACTGTAGTACTGTAACTAGTGTGGCTAACTAGTGCGGCTAACGAGGTGTGTGGCTCTAGTTAGCCGCACTAGTTAAAATATTACAGTCCATTCTTGCACTGTCAACTTTACTTTTGCTTTGCTCAATAAAGTATACAGACTTTTGCATTTCGAATTTGTAAAATAAGCAGACTATTGTATGCTTCATAACCCTAATAGTTAAAGGCATTACCCACCCACACATATATTAGGTAGGTCGGTAGTACTTATGTACTAGGTACATATTTGTGTGGGTGTCAATACAAAAAGAAACACGGTACATATACCTAGGAAGATCTAAGATCCAGCCTTTGTGTGTAATACTGCATAAAAGTAAAAGTCATTTGAGAGAAACATAACGTCTCCAAGAAGGATGCCCTCCTCCGACAGATGAGTGGCTCAAAGTTTTGGGACACACTGTACAATGCAATGGATAGATACTGTCCTAAGTAGGGAGTTAGAACATCTTGTAGATTAGAGTGGATAATCTTTACTTGTGACTAGAAGGACTATTATCCAGCATACTGGAAGATAACACTCGAGGGCCCTAAGCTTAAGTTGTTCGTAAATCTACTGATTTTGGGGAGCCTGTGTGTATCTTGTGTATACGTACATAGAGGGATGGGAGACATAATCGGATCCACGTCGAGAACGTAAAAACATTCTTCTTGTGGGAAGATTCGCCGCAAGGGCGAGTCTCCACGAGAAATCCCTCACTTAACAATGAATCAATACATACATATAGTATACATAATAATCATAATATGTGTATATACCACTATACCTACTTAATCTATGTATCTATGCAAAATATGCCTACGTAGCTGCCGCATTGACAACTCAAAACTCTCCTGTTATTGTTGCCCTGGATTTTTATCAGTAATAAAACATACCAGAGCACACAATTTGGCCAATAACTCCAAGCATAAATATGTCCCTACTTTTTAAATTCCCTCAACCAACTTTTTCAAAACCCGAAAAGTCAACACACACACTAGAATTTGACAAGGGACTTTCCCCCCTATTGTATCAAATGTAGTGAAATAACTATATAGTTAAAACAAGGCAGCTTTATTCTGTCTACAGAAACTGAAAGAGAAAGTCGAAAGTCCCTTCCACCTTTCTAGACTCATTAGCACGTATGCCTATACAGGCAGGTCTGTACTACTTTTTTCTTTTTTTTTAGGTTTTAGGTTTTAGGTGATTTATACCTATATAATAAATTATTGCTGAGCAAGTGCTTAAAGTAATCAAGGAATGAAGGAATGCAAAGAAAAGTTAGGTATAGGCTCGCGACACTTTGCATACATAGTAAAAGAAGGAAGAAAAAAATAGGGGAAAATAGCAGACGTATGTAGACGTATCTATCTATTTAGCAGTGGAACTGTAGAACTTTAGAACTCTAGAACTGTACGTAGGTAATTACAAGGGAGTTTTTTTTACGTTTCCATGTCGAAACCATAACCATGGCGTACATTTAGATATATGTAGGGTAATCACACCACTGCGACCCAGCAGTATAAGTACACACAAACACACACATATAGTACAGTCAAGTAAGGAAAAAGAGAGAAGAGTGGAGGGAAAGCTAGAGTCAGAGCTACAGAGAAAGAGAAAGAGAGAGAGAGAGAGAGAGATGGTGATACGCAGTGAATCGATTTGATCCAATTTCCAAACCCCCGCATTCACATTCGCATTCATGCAGACAGGCTGAGGTGAATAGAAAACGCGAAAGAAAACTTGCCTATCTACTATACCCCGTAAGGTACCTACCTACCTACAGGAGATTCTTATGTACCTACATATATTTTCCCCCTCAGATGCCCGTCTGTCTGTCTGTCTGTCTGTCCGTCTGTCTATGCTACAAAATTCTCCGTAAGTCCTACACCTTCAAGGACCGCACTACGTACGTATAGTTATAAGTAGTTGACTTGAGTGTAACTAGCCCTTCGAAATTCGAATCAATTCATGGTAGGTCGCTGAATGAAAGTCGATCGGGAGAGAGCCGTGTGCCGTGGTGGAGGTACCCCATGCCTCCCTTACAGTCTTCCAACATTAGCATTTAACGACAAGCCAAGAACCAAAAGGAGAGAAATAGAGAGAGAGAGTCTGAAACATGCTAAGATTTTCTTTCCCACTATACACTTGAACCATCCCGACACCGATACGGATACCGACACCCAAACCGATGCGATGCAGGCTACACAACATCATTTGATGTCTACACAGACGCGGATTTATGGGAGACGTAGGGGTGGAGGGAGAGAGAGAGGGGGGGGGCACTACGGAGTTGAAGGCTCCCCAATGCAATACAATGACAAAGTGAATTCAACGTACCTAGATGAAATGAAAGTTTTAACTTTTTCTACAATTTTTAAGCTTTCCGGTCACTAAATAATACGCTTAGGTACTTTTCATATACTATACGATACATAATCGCCTAACGAAAATCTGTCGCAGACAGACTTAACTATAGGCTTGTAATACCTACATATCGTCTGTGTAAATGAAATTTGTCCCAAGTCCAATGTATGCTTAATTGCAATATGTATATCCCAAGTCTACATAATGGAAAATATCATTATTATTTATTTATTGATCTTTAAGACAGACACAAGGTCCAGGGTAACAAAGAAAAAGAACTACATGCTAGAATGAATAGAG
>JAQFZC010001671.1:0-27859 GCA_034695205.1 Dicyrtoma fusca | reverse complement strand
TTTCTTCTTATGGGCGTCCTCTATTTGACCGGACATTTTATTTTTAAAAAACTCAATTTATAAAACTCTACGGTATTAAGCATATCTTTCATTTTTAAAATTTGTTTGATTTATTTAAACTGGGCAGCAAGTGCTGCCTATGCTGCCCGCAAAGACCGGCCCTGATTACTTTCATTCTTCGCACTCGCTAACGAATTAATAATAGTATGATAATATGTACATGGTCTTCAACTTGAACCTTTTCCTTCTCATTCCGTTGAGGCTTTATTTCATTGTACATAGTATATTGTTGAAACTAAACTAACACATCGGCATCACCAATGCACATAAGACTAACGATTACTTAACATCAATGAGCATTACACGAGTCAGCTTTATTTATATTTGCACTAATTTAGTATTTTTATTTTGACCATTAAATAGTAAGGTACCTACGTCTTGTACCTTTGCTTTGCTACTTTTATCCTCGTCTTGTTTCAAGATATTATCTTATGTTTCCCCTGCCCTGCATGAGCAGATTTATAAATTAACATTAAAAGTAGAAGCACCCAAATGGGAGTTATGTCTAATCATTTTTAATCAAAAGGTGTTAGAAAACGTGTTTCAGTTTACTTTCGTATAAGGTGACAGATGAGCTGCTACCAGGATCCTATGCAAATAAGTACATAGTATTATTTGAAGAATACGATTTGCGCGTGGATAATATAATTTATTGTTATTTAATTTAGATGAAGGTTTCATTTAATGACTGGGGGCACTGAACATTTGCGAGAGTCGAGAAATAACTTTTATTCGAATAATTCGAATAATATTATCATGTATTCATTTTTGTAATATACATTTTCATTGTATTGTTTGTTTTTCAGCCATGTTTGTTGCGAGTGCCCTTTGACATTACCAGAAGAAAATTATTTATTTAAAGAATATTGTGGCGTTTCATTGTCTTTTTTACGCATTAGAGCAGCTAGTTTATATCTTAGTAACTTCCTACACGGTTTCAATGAATGCAGGTTACATAATTGCAGTGCGGCTTATTCGTTATTCTGATATTCGTATTTATTGGTTTGACGCCATTTCCCAGAGTACTTAATTAACTTGTATTGGTAATATGTACCAATTTGGAAAACGTTTACAGACTACATCGTGTTTGTATAGCAGTGCTTGTTGCAACATAGATCAATCAAATCGTTTTTCTTGCTTGTTTTTACTATGTATGTGTAATGCGTATTAAAGAGAAGAGATTATATGAGAAAATCCCTTATTATGTACTTCGAGATTTTATATGACTGGACTGACGCATGAAAATATTTTGAGATTGACGACGCAATTTTGAGATTGTGCACAATTCTAGTATTTTTTAAAGAACATTTTTGTAGGGAAACATTTAATTCTTCAGAATATTAGGAGTAATACGTATGATATGAGATACATACATACATTCACACGCAAGATTGACATGTTACAAACACGCATTTATTTCTGCATATTATTATAAAGTACTTATACATAATAAGGAGTATGAATCGCTAATTTTAAAGTAAAAATTACTACCGATTGTTGTCGCTATACTTAAATGCATGGCATACGTAATATGTAAGTACACTCTACCAAAAACCATTTAGACCGCATCATTTGCCCAAAAAGTGAGCCCATTTTTAATAATTATAAACGCATCATTATGATGAGCTCTGACCTGAGGTCCACATTTGATGAGGTCCCCATTTAGCCCATGTTAATTCCTGATCCTATGAAGATTCCTCATCTGGAGCCCATCTGGTTCTCATCATTATGATGCATTCTACCACATCAAAATGATGCTGTTTTAACTATTAAAAATGGACTCCCTTTTTGCCATAACGATGCGATGTGGTCATTTGGTAGAGTATACTTCACTATGCTATTTAGTGGTCCTCAGTTTTATATTACTTTATGTGCGTGTAATTTATTAATTTGAATAATAATCAATTGACATCTTCGTGCTCCGATCGATTTCTGAACAAGGTTGCATTTTTAATATTTCATTGTAGTTACGCTGCACTGTAGCACACTGTTTCGTTATATCACGTACATACTAACTCTATTCCTTCACCCTTGAATGATAACGATTGTTACTTATTATTTTCAACACTCAGTGTTCCAATCTTTCCAATCTATAGTATAAACCTAAGACGGTTTTTCATTTAAATTCCAACAATTTTCAGTTTGTTATTAGTTATTTTTATAAACCATTACATAAGTCTAATGGGCTCTTATTTTTCAGGCTTGAATTTACTTCAGTTTATTAAACACTTTTTATGACGTTTAAAATATTTGTATGGTAAAGTAAAGGAGTGAACGGCGCTTTGAAGGTAGAAAAAGCCTGAAAAATTGCATCGTCAGGTCATTGCATTCAAAGGTTTCTTCCATTTCTTCCGTGTTTCAGGAAACTATAGTGAGTTTTTATTAAGGAATTACAGGAAAACTAAAAAAGTAAACTGCGACTGAAGTACAAACTGAATACTGAAGGTAATGAAGCTTTGTCCTATTCAACCTCCAATTTCACATATTTGCAATAAAATTACGAACTTTTCTGTAACTACTCTTAAATGGTAGCAGGCCAAGATTGTTACGGACATGTCATCAGCTTCGTTCGTGCCATGATTGCCATGCACAAGGTGATACCTTAGAACCAACTTTCCTATAGGATGCAAATGGAATGTTTTTCGTTGGAAAATTGACCAAGATGCGGACAGGGGTTAAAGATAATTTTTTATGCATTTTTATGCACTATGTAAAACCGCATTTTCAACAGCTCATACTGTAGCATCTGTAGCTTTGATTCAGAACATGTCCAGATACTTTGAGCTCCGTTTATTATGTACATACACAAAAATACACGTATTTATATATTTTCTTAAAATATTTACTTGTTATAAGAACATACTTTCTCACATCGTAGAATCTACTAGCTAAAAAATACTACAAAAATGTTTACATTCACGGAGTACACATTCTTATACCTATAACCTACAAGGATAATATTAAAAATCTCGACAGGCGTATAAAAGATGGCGATCTTTGAAATTAATCCAAAAAAAGTCAAAATTAAGCATAACTCGGTAGTATAGACTGACTGAATATTTAACACCTTAATAGTATTATTCATTATTATTGTTACCTACCTATATTTTGCTTTATTTATATTAAAAATGCTGTTAAAGCCTTTTTTATTCCTCTTTCAACCATGTATAATTTCGATAGCTCAAAATAACTTATGACATTATATTAATGATATTATAAATATATTTCGACAGGCATAGTGATATAATACCATTTATATATTATGTATATATAGTACAACAGACTACAGTAACAACGTGTATACAACATACCTAGGTATATACAAATAAGTATCAAATGTAAATATATATATATGTGTAGCAGTTAAAAATTGAATTAATGTCGAAAACGTATTATGACCGTGTGTATATCTAGTTGATTCGATTTCACTGCAACGCAAACCCAAGAAATTTAAAAATGAAATTACAATCAATGGTAAACTGTTCCCGGTTTGATTTTATAAGCTCTTTTCCAGATTTCGCATAAACAAACGGTGGAGTGAAATCTGTAGAAAATAGCTAGCGGCATAGAAATATGAGTAATTATAGTCCAAGCCCAAACACCATAAAACCGTAACTGAACTGGATGACTGTCCGCTCTAGACTTTTCCAGAGTATTTATGGCCCACATGGCTAGATTTGTCACGAGAAGGAAAGTAATCACTTCCCTTCCTGGCTTACGTCGAGCTTGATCCGCAGATGCGGCAGATCTCTTGGATGCATCCAGAATAAATAAAGTCTGGAAGAGAAGTTGAATGAGAGATGCTAAGGCTGTCATTAACACCAATACTGTATTCTTTTTCATTGTGAAGTGACCACCGATAATGGTAAAAACGTTGTAGATGAAAGAACCAGTTTGAGCAACAATTAGCAGAATATTGTCTAGCTCCAAGTTTCTCCCTCGTACATAGCGCAGCTCCCGCACCTAAATACAACAGGAACAAACAAACCAATCACACTTTAATTTATTATTACGTCTCATTTATGGACTGCTAATTTCCAGGCACAAATATTTGCGTATGCGAAAACTGCGCAAAATATGCTAATGTGCCGCTTAGTGTACTATGTACAAGCGCCAGTCAGGTAGAATGCATTTAAGCAGTCAGTCATTCGATTTGTGAAATGCTTGAATTACCTGACACATTCCTATGAGTACGGCCACAGTAGTGGTCGAGTACAGAACTAATTCCGTGATGTTGACTTCCAAGATTGCCAGTGCTTGATATCCCGGACGAGTAATGAGGACGAAAAATAAAATGAGACTAATTATGGTCAACACGAGCACGAAAATTCCGAGAAAAAGACCTTTGTTAGCCCGAGCACAGTCAACTGAGTAGTGATGGGGAGATCGTTTAGTCCCAGGGTACTGTAATTATTATCATCCAACAAGAAATATTTTACTAATTTTCCATATGCCTTACAACAATGGCAGAATACTTTGATAATCTAACAATACCTTTCAACTATAAGCTAAATTGTTAGCAATAAAAGAGGAAAATGTAGCATTGCAAATTACCATATGCATATCTCCATGATGGTTATACATGGAACGACCTCGATGAATCTCTTTCTGACGCTTGGTGCTCTTCCACATAACGTAAAGAATGGCTGCACAGATCAACGAGTACTCAATAGTACATGGGAAGAGAAACGGTGAAGCGTTTTGAACCAAGGAGCCCATAATGTCCGTCCGACGGCATTCATAGATTGAATGAGGCCCCTTAAGCCCTCGCTTCACACGGTGCTGAATTATGGCACCCCCAAGATCAGTGACAATTTGTGCTGCCGCTGTGGTGACATTGTGGACAATTGCAGGTGACTCGGTTGAAGTTGTGATGGCAGGTCCGTGTCCATATGCCCCGTAGCCATATGGGCCGGTGGGACCGTGGGCGCTTCCATGACCTCGTAGGCCGTGATTTGTCATAATAGTGTTATTGTCTGGATTGTAGAACTGAAGGATTTCGTGACGCGTTTCCTGGACCAGGACATTTAACCACACACAAAGATTGGTTCCAATCATGTGCATCAGCCCAAATTGAGCGCCCAGGCGTACTTTTGACACTGTCATTTTAGAATTGAGAAAAATAAAGTACATCTGCATGAACGTGAAGATCATTCGGACTGAAGGGGTGAGTGCAATCAGAATATTATGACACTTGGTGTCTGGCTCCAATTCAAAATACTGCCCAAACTCCAGACCACTGTAGATCATACTTCCAATGCCGAAAGCTACAAAAAATTAAAATTAAACCATTACTTTCACCCTTGGCGTCTCATACTTTCCTGTAACCACTTATGTTCAGCAGGCGTTTTAACCAGGCGTCAGTAACTTATTTACATTGTGCAAAGTTCATGAGCACAAAAGTAATTGCTACTAACACTGTGAGCGCTTCTGCATACAAAACATGCATAGAGAAAGGTGCGTCTGCTCGCGATGACTATGGCCTTCGGAAAGCTTATAGTGCGTTAAAATTTGGTGCACGTAAGAAGCTGTTTGCGCGTACAAAATTACTGAAAATGTTAGCTCAGTTTAAAAAATAAATACAGCCTTTTGCCGTGACAATGTAAATAGTGCTTCAAACCAAGACAGGTTGTTGGGTAACGGTTGTTATTTTTTAATTTTCTTACTTTTTGATTATCTGTATTTTCCACTTTTTACTATTATCTCATAGCGTGCATAAGTACTGTTGAAGGCCATGTTCAAAGCGTATTGTTTCATTCTCGTCAATCATAAAAAAGTTCCTAAGGAAGGAATCTTTGATAGGCTCTGACGTTCTGATTTTCTGACGATGAAGACCTGCAGCTGCCAACACAGCTGAGCAAAATCGCTATTTCATCTTAAGCAGCATTAACGTCTACTATACTTACAGATCTCACGCGGGAGGAAATATCTAAAGCCCATATTGCGCCTGGCTGTAGACTGTATATTATTTCTTTTTTATACGCTCATTTGAAATACTGCTCAGTGTCCCGTACACAGCCAAAATGAAAGACTGGTAACTACCTAATAACGCATTTTATTGCTAGAACCAGACAGACTTCGGTTATGAGATAAAAAAATGATTAATAAACGATAATGCGTATGGATAGGATTTTCTGCCTCCGACGTTTACAGAATTAAAATCTGAACAGTATATTAGTGCTGACTTGGTTACAGAACTGACTTGAGACTGTGATTATGTGAACACGAGATCTCAACCTCGGATTCTAAGTTACGGGTTCCTACCTTCCTAAATCCTTGTGCACGCTACCATATAAAGTTATTACCTATCATATGATGTATTATTATGGATCAATAACTTACCAACTGCTCCCATTCGCAAATAAAAACTTCCAAAATGAATCCTTTGAACGGCATATGCTCCCGCAACAGTGCCTGGTGGTGGCTCAATGACACTACCTGATCCCAGCGAATCCAGTCCATTAATCCCATGGATTTTCCGATGGGGCAACGTGGGACTCAGCCGACTCAGTGGTGGAGTTGATTCAGAGCAGGAGCCTTCCGAGTCTAAAGACACGTCCGGGGGATCATTTGATGTCACATCCGGAGCAACTCCAGAATTGTTTGACGTTATCCGAGTTCTCATTGTGTTTATTCCTATTGTAAACAATTGTACATTACCTCATCCGTCAAAATTCAAACCCTATGCCTTTTACAGCAACTTGTCACTTTCCAGTCAATTACACTGATACATTAGCTCGTCGACTGAATTATTGGGTGAAGACGCATGTTTTTAGACAGTAGGGTCGAAATCTTAATTTTACTATTAAAAACTTACTTCGGATAGTGCATCGAACAGATCGGGTGGCCTTCTGACGTAATATGTTACCCAAAGTCATCAGCATAAACGTAATGCTCCCAAAATACAAGTACAGGTAGAAACCCTAAATGGAAAAACATGAACCTAGGTAGATTACATCAAGGTCACGGTAAGAACAAAGTAGGTACTAACGTCATTTATAATTCCTACAGATGTTGCTAATTACGCAAATATTATATAATGAAGAAAGCACGAAGAAATCTACGAAAATTTAAACAGCGATAGTGACAAAGGTGAAATGAATAAATCATTGCTTAAAAAATCAAAGTTCTGTTCTCGTGTAGGCATTAGCATTTGAATGGATACAAACAGGAGACGTATGCAGAGTACGCTGTTGATATTCAAATAAAATAATTAAGTTAAAGAATATAAATGATTAGAAATAGACGGTGTTTACTGGTAAATAAACTTGCAATAATAATCGATTTAGCTGCACTAAATGGTAGACTTGAGCAGCGAGGTGAAAATACAGCTAAAAGCTTGTGGTTTAAAAGGAAAGCACAAATACTGATATAGATTGAAAGACAAACACACACACTTTGTGCATCATCTGGTATAGTATATCACAGTGTCACACATTTAAGTGGCTACAGAATTGTCGATGTATATGTACTATTTAACTTACACTACTTTTGCATTAATAATTATGTACGTACAAAGTATGGAAGCTTCTAAGTAGTAGTGTCAGTAAATAGATTTATAACAAAACATTATCACTAATAACTCGCCGATGTCATGTAGAGTTTGAGTTAACTTTATTAAAGTCTCAGGCTATTCAATGTAATGTGGATAATTATAGTTTGTACTTGAATGTTACTTACATCGTAAAACGAGGGTGGGATATACGTTGATATGACTTCTGACATTGGGAAAGCGATTCCCATAACCACTAGCAGTTTTCCATACAAGGCTGACAGAACGAGACCCAAAGCTTCACTAGAAAAGGTTCGTGTATTTAAAAAATAACATGTAAATACTTCCTCTTAATACGTTTAATGCATACTTGATGGGCAGACTTGGTGACTAGATGCGTACACCTAGAAACGTCCTTATGGGTAAAAATTAAACGTGCGTAGGAAACACGTTGCAGTAAGGACATTAATACTAACTACCATAAAACCAGCCACCAGTTGCTTTCCTCTTTTAGTACGGACAGGAAATTAGAAAGAAAACCAGACTTGCTGTCAACTTACTTGCCGGACTGCTTGGAGATCTTTTTGTCAATCTCTGGTATTTTCTTCATTGGGATGACCGTGTAATGATGTTTTCGAGTTCCAAGTGGGGAAGAATTAGTTGACGGACTTGTCATATGATGAGGGTACAATGATGGACTGCGATCACCCGCAGTCGACTCTTTGGAAACGGATAGCAAAGGGTCTTCAGGGTAGTCTTCATGACGGTACCGCTCATTGGGGATGGCCAATGTCTGAAGGATGACGGGCTGCTTCACACCTGGCGTGCCTGTTCCCATGGTGCAGGTTGACGGTGACTGACTATGGTCACCGTTGGAGTACGTCGACATTTCATTGGAAGTTGTGTGCTGCGATCCACCGACCCACCTTAACAAACAAGCATTATTAATTCCATCCATACACAATTTTCCATTCACTAATTAATTAGTGCATGACTTATGCACTGAATTATACATTAGGAGTGAATCCTAACCTTGGTTCACATGCGATTATGTAATTTATGAATCTTTAATTATAGTTTAATTAAAAATACGACATTTTACGCATCTAGTAAGTGTCCCCCGTGCCAGTGCATAACTGTAGTGTTTTATGTCTTCGTTGTAGAATAGTATGGGACAGGATAGGCACATGTTATGAGAGCTGTCGGATGAAGCTAAATTGTAACCATTTGTGCCATTTCAATTGGCAATTTCCGGCGGGTATGGATGCGATCTATGATCACCGATACACCAGCGCATTCTGGAATGCATGCACGATTATAGAGATGAATTCGAGAAACTGGCCATGAAAAATATGTATAACTAAAGAGCAGCCTAAACATTGAAAGGTAATGAATGCTGTGCGCCTGCTTATCCTTGGACGGACACCACAGCGCACCACTCTCGCCTTTGTCCCAGGCGCTGTGTCGGAAATCTGTCCATCCGGTTGGTCCGGCCAGACACTAAACTCTGTGTATGCAAACAAAGACCGGTAGCTGAGGATGCAAAAAACTTAAATATCTATTCACAGTAAACGTAGACAACACTGTTTGCCTTTCTGTAACAAGAGGTCTAAGATTCAAGAGGCTATATGTCTCATGCGCAACGCTGGTCGATACGACACTTTGCAGTCACATGCACGTACAAGGACAGAACTACACACGCACGAACCAATATTGTTTTTACCAGATAAAGTACAGATAGATAAGGACAAAGTGTATAAATTGATTAAAGAAGAAAGAAGAATGTTGATGTTCAAGTAAACATTCAATTTAATAGAGTGATATCTCAAAAAATGAATACAAAATTTAATATCAGACGTATCAGCTGGAGTCATTTATAGGTGGACAATTTCAGAGCTACGTACAACACAACATAGGTAAGTATGTTATACAAATTAATATGACTTGAGTTTTTCCCAATTAGATATGTGACAACTTGCAGTACAAAATAGAAACATAGTAGATCAGAAGGAAATACAGAAGTTTGACAAGACAAGACACACAAAAACAAGCCTCGCATGCTATCTTCGTACTCTTAAAGGTATTCTACGGTATTTAATCCGCGTAAACACTCTCTATTTCACTTGGACATTGGTATCTATCTGGTATGAACTGCTTATTCCTACACATTACGCATTAAGGAATTTCCATATTTTATAATTCAAAGTTTATTTATGATAAATCTTGCAAAGAATGAGATTGAGCTCTTAAAATTATAAGTCTAACTTATTTAAAAAAAAAGATTAGAAGTATTCTGACCCTGGAAGCGATCCTGAACGCAATCGGTTGATGATTTGTGCAGTGGTATCACGCTGGTTTTTGGGTAAGATACCATCCAGGTGTTGCAACCATTTTAAACTCCAGCGACTCATTCTACGTTAGTACCTCTCTCTGGAGTTAGTATACCGTCTTATAGCTTGGGCAACAATGAACGAAGGAGCAAAACGTCCAGAAATTGTTTTTCGTACGAACAAAAAAACAAACAAACTAAGCTACATCTTTTACAGTCACAGGTGATGAATGATCTCTTTTAGTATCCCCAAAAAATAGGTAACTGTATAGTTTAAGGGAGAGAACGGTCAGTATTGAACACGAAAGGGATGAATAACTTGGATCTGGGCTATTAGATGTATCGATTTACCACGATTCTCTGTCGATCCAAAATCCAAACTGAACAGCAAACTGATCAGGACTGCCAAAACACAACATAATAAATTGTTAAAAGAGGAGGATCGAGCATGCACACCAGTGAAATATAAGGAAGTCAAGGAAAAAAAAACACTTTTCTCTTCCCCTACACTACATGTGTCAAAGTTGTCCAGTCAGTCCCATAAGCTCTCTGTTTACACCCCAACCACACACACACCATCCACGATTGCCTTTTAATTGGAAAGAATTTGGATCATTTAATTCCATGCATGTATTAGCAATTTGAAGGTTACTCGGCTGTTTCTATGTCTTCTGCCGATAGAAATCAAATAAACATGTGAATAAATCTCCCTCATGAAGTACCCCGTAGGGATTTATAGATCTAACTAGCAAAATGCACGTTGGAAGTACATACATATCAGTTTATACATAATTTTAATATAGGTTTGGCTCTTTGTTTGAGTACACAAGAAGTAAATGACTTGAGCAAATAATGATGGTGGTGAAGAGGAATTGAGCTGGGCTGATAATTATTATATGAAAAATAAATACGACAAATTAATAATAATTGTCTATGCAAAGAAGGCTACATTTGGAATACACTCTGCTGTTGTCAGGGTTGGAGCTTAAATGGAATTAAAATTCACAAGATCATATACCTACCTACTACCTACAAACGTACTTAATACAGAACTTTAGGATTTGCGTGGCACGTTTTAATCAGACGACGCTATGAAACAACGAACAACGAATTGAGATTCATGGATCAGTAGTAGATATCTCCCTTCGTCTCCAGTCAATAGCTCTTGTACATAGCGTGATAAGCAACCAGTCACTGCTCTTACATATATTTGCCCCAAGATATTCTTTTTTTCCTACTTTGTTGCAGACAGTGGACCACACGTTATAGTGAGACTTGAACAAAAATACTATGAGATCGAGCTGATTCGAGAAGATTTTATCCTTTGAATATGATAATAAATCTAGCCCCAGTCTTTTCTACAGTGTTGACTAGCCATATTATAATTAAAATCAGCATTAATATTTTAAAAGTGGAAAAAAATGGCTTCTCTTCATCTGCCCCGACCACATTACATTCCTAAACAGTGCTCGTGCATCATGTGAAAATAATGTAACTTCCTGTCGTGACTCTGATTAAGTCACTTAAGATCTCTCTCTCTCTATACTAAGCTCCATAACGAATCATCAATAACAATTTGACAAGATTATCCAGATTAAGACGACCAGATATCCCAGTCCCCTATAAGATCTAAAGATTACTACATGATATGATAATTTGTTCTAACAAGAAGCTATTTAAAAAGTTTCAATCCACCCACCTAATGAACAGCGTCGTCATAATATTGTTATTATTATTTTAAAGATTTAGCGTAGCACACGTCACTTGACTGGAACTCACAGACCGTACAGCACTATACGGCTTGATACACACTTTAAGTCATAAATAATTATCTGTACGTTTATAGAGAGTCACTGAGTAGGAAGAGCAGGGGCGGAAGTGTAGCCTGCGTATAAGTACTTGAACAAATCGTGGGATTAATTATCGGAGATGATATGGAATGCAAGGAATAAGGTTAGCGGCGGTTGGCTGATGGGCTGTCACTGTTTTAATTCCTCCAGGTAACTGTTACCCCCGGATACCGCGATTACAGGTACAAATGGCGAAAGGACGGTCTTTGAATGGGCAACACGGAGGATCGGATCCCTTGTCGTTTACTAGAACATTTGTTGAGCTCCTCAAACATGGGATGGAGTGGGATCCAAAGACATTGGTTTGATTTTGATAGTTTGATTGGTTTTGGGCAGGACTTGACTACGCACAGGCGGTGGGACGGGGACAGGGCTGCAAGTATCTTACAAGTTATTAAAATTTGTAAAAAGAAGGCAGATAAGGACGTCGACGACGGGAAGATGTGTGATGTACTTTGATTTGATGTGGGAAAGAGGGAAAAGTCACCAGAAGGATGGAGTCACTCGTCATCCAGTTCATCCAGGGAAGAAGCCAGGGATACGAATGAGTAAATTCGTCCTTTTCTTTCCTTGCAGTCTACAGTCTACAGGGAAGACAACAACAAGGAACTATCATGACATTGATAGTGGCTCGCTATTGCTCTGTAGATGATACTGAGGAACTGAGGAAGCGTAGAGGAGAAACGAGGAGAAGAGACTCACACTACACACTGATACTGCTCATTCGGCTCTGAGTGACTTGATTTTCTACCCGTCGACAGCTTTTGAATCAGAGATAATTGGGAAGAACATGCAATCGACTCATTTCCAATGGGTCATTTCAAATCTAAATGCTTGCCTTGTAGCCAGAGCTCGTAGCTCCCCTCTCACCATCATCAGCCCGTACACCTTCAAACAAACTTCACTTTCAACCTAAACTACGATCACAGGAGACCTTTACTTCACTTCCCACCACCGCTCAGCAATAGCCATAGCTATATAGCTATACGACTTGCCCTTATGTAATGCGCCTGGGATGGAAGGAGACAATGCAAAGCACACAACTTACTCATACGATTAGGCAGAATGAGAACTGCATTGTGGCTTGTACGGACTCATATACATCTGGGCTACATAGGAGTTACTGCACCATACGAAATAGGAAGCAATTCTAGAAACAGAAAGAGAAGACAGAATATAGAAACAAATTTTTTCCTTATGACTCCTGTCTTTATCCAGTCTGTAGCCTGTAGCCTGTACTCTAATAATCCCCATCCAGTCAGATGGAAGTGACTTTCCTCCATCCACCTATCTCCATATGTATCTCCATCATGAGGTGCTTCAAAACTAAAACTAAAGATACACCACAAGAAGAGCCGGTGCAGGTAGTTCTTTTTTTCCCTTTTTAACACTCAACTCTGAATCTGAACATGAGCACCTTTTCTGTTCAACCTCTTCATCATCTCGTCATTACTTGTTACATTAGCTGCTCGACTTTCATCTTCAAGTCTCCAGTCAGAGCCGAGGTCTACATATGTACATACATAGGTACATACTTGACTGGATGAAGCTCATATTTTATTATCGCGAGCATTTTGAACCTGTGTAGTATGTAGCTGTACTACTCTGGGTGCTGGATTATCTGTATGCGGGGTACAAACCACCTAGACACATTTTTTTCTTCAAAACTTTCATAACTTTGACTTTGGATCTAGGATGTACTCACGAGTATGCTTATTCTGATCTTGTTTCTCTTTTTTTTTTGAAATAAGAGTGTTGCTACAAACACTTCTACCGATAAACTTCTTTCAAAGATCAACTAATTCTAATTGCTGCTACTTAGCCATCTGAGCACATCTGAATATATAGCGTACATGTGTGGCTTATCTCTACCCGTCGAGGAAATCATGTTTTTATTTCCAGAGCTATCCTACAATTATATACTTGCTCCTTATGCATAAACAACATGTAATTGCAACAACTTTCCAACGTCGTAGAATTCAATACCAATTTTATAACTATGGAATCGAAAATTTCATAATAATTGAGGAAAATGATTACAAAGTAGTTCTATTAAAAATGTTTTAAAATTATTTTACATTTACATTAAAACTGACCCCTCCGCTGTTAGACGCTTATAATATCTATCTCTGCTTGGTGGATGAAACTAATTTTTGCTTAAAATTATTTAAAATAGTGTGCAATAGTTCCAAAAATGTGTAGAGTTAGAATCACTTCCACATCGCTCATTTTCCAGTTAGAATTGGAATCGTTGTTCAGTGGAGGTAGTAGGTTATGAGAGCAAAGAGCATTGTCACACTACTACCAGCTACCATACCAACGCTATGGGTATACCGTGCACAGTATCAGCTCATTTATTGCTCGACTTTTTTCCTCCTTTGATAATATACGATGATTGTCGTTGTCGAATTTCAATTTCAAACCCTAATATGCATTATACTAGTACCGACAGCGTTCCTTCCCTGATTGATCGGGTACACACGTAATTACTTACTGGTACGTATAACACGATTGTGAGATATATATATGCATGCTACCACTGGATTGTCAGTTGTGGATGATGATGTATGCATGTAAGTTGTTACAATTATGAGGTGGTAACGAGGTTTTAAGGAGTCTATGTGGACGAGGAAAATAAGACAGGCCGTATAATCTTACGACGAGTCTCCGTCACAGCCAGGATATTTCTTTTTCCTGATTGTTATATTATGTATATGCTCATTTAAAAAAGCACATGCCACTTGAGCCATAATCTTTTCCCCCATTCCCAAGTAAATAGTGCAATGTCGTCGGGTCCATTATTACTTTGCAAGTGCTGTATGTATGTATGTACGTCCCCATATGTCCTTGTACGTAGTACCTACAATGTATACGGACCTTTATCGCTTCGTTATCGATATTTATAACATAAGTTAAAGTAACCAATGGCTGATAAATTACTAGCAAATAAATTAATATCCAGCAATGACCGTGTACATTAGTAAATCCGTATAGCCTACCCGTATGTACGTATGACAATTACCTACCGCATACACACGAGTTGTACTACAAGGCTGCACTATCCGTCATGTTAACTATTTAGGAGCAATAGAAGTATCTGTAGTAGCTGTCGTCAATCGCTCACATCAGATGTCTAACTTCCCAATGCATAATTATAACATAATCATGAGCTTCAGATAGAAACACGAGTACAGCTCGCACTAGAAACAATTTACAATAGGCTGATTCTGGCAGAATCGGGAATTCTGTTGGTAACTTTTGTTGCTGAGATAAGAAAACATGCAGAATCAGATGAATCTAGTTTCTCATCAGCTAGTTTGAAGTTTGAAGAATTTCGTCTTGGTCTTTTACGTCAATTCAAATGTCAGATAGTAATTATATACTTGGATGCTGTTTCGACCACTACGTCGATTCAATCTTTCGTGGTGTAGTTCAATAGACGATTCTTTAGAGCTCATGTTAGTAGAACTTGTTTACTTTTTTTTAAATTCTATCAGACAAATATGTATATCCGGCATGTACACACATTAGGCGTATACATAGTTATTTTAATCACTGTTGATGAGGCATTAAATGAGAATGTAAAATTAATCGTGTTATAGTTCGGGCCATTAGATTCAATGTGTTTGGGAATAGCTGCTCTAGTTATGCCCACATCAGCACTAGCGGCGACCTTTTTTTTTCTTTAATAGTATCGAGCTTTTCCTTCTGAGGCTGGACGATCAATTTTCCATGGATATACTTACGTGTACCCCCTATGTACATGTATGTATAATGGAATTCTTAGTTCGGGCCAAAATTGAATTCATAAAAGTAGAAAATCTAGTCTCAAGATCCATACAGCATTATTATTGCACGTGATAGGGGCTGGACGTAGCTTTTGAGCTACGCTATAATTACTATCTGGATTTTACAGATTGTTGCTAGGGATGTTGTAATTTATGGAGACTTGTTATTTTCAAGTATGTATATAGCTACAAGTCTCTCTGACGCAGTTATCATTGTCATTTGGATGTGTTCATCAGGCTGCTCACTTGTCCATGCACAATCTTCTTCTAGTTTATGGTGGACGCAGAAGGAGCGACAAAAAGCGAGTCTTTTCTAAATATGTACTCATTACTATGACAGGCGATAGCTGACAGACGCAAAAATATCTGTTTTCCTTAAAATTATGTGTTGTAGTGGAAGATACAAGTTGGGTCCTATCATAGTACTTTTTCTTGTTTTAATCTCTGTCTCTGCTCCATATTATGTACATTATACGTAATTACGCAAGTATAATTATAAATTCTTATATGCATCGTGGACGTGGAACACATGGTATGATCTCCGTCACCAAAAATTGATAAGTTGAGCACTTGTGTTGCTGTACTGTCCGTGTAATGTATGTCTAAAAATACAGAAAATAAATATTTCTCTAGGACAAAGTTAACCTCAGGCAGTGGGGAGTAATCCGGCTTTAATAAATTCCCCTTGTACATTCTCTGGACAGAAAGAAATCAAGGAATGACCTTCTAGCGGATCAAGTCATTTGATTCAAGAGCACTATTAAAATATTATTTACTATCACCCTCTATTATGTATAATGTTTCCATGCTCAATATTATTTTTGTTCAGAAAATTTATGAGCATGGTTTGTCGTTTTGTCTCGTGTTATCTTGTCCTTAGAGTTGCCCATATGATCCTACGAAAAAATGGTAGGAATTTCTATAGAAATATATGTTCATAAATCAGTAGGCAGGTTGAGGAGCTAGACAGAAGGCACGACAGGATACGACAAGCCCATGTAGGTACGTAGATAATAATAATAATTATTATTATTATTATTACTGCTGGAGATGGAGCGTAGGACCATTAGGAGCTAATGTTGCATGTGTGTCAGTATCAGGATTATACTTACAACACTCTTAATGCTAATCCTCAGAAACTCGTTTGATTTTTATTATTTTTAAATCCTATACATGCAAATGCACCATGTCTAGATTTTAGGATTTAAATTTTAGACATTATTATTTGTTCTATAGCCCTCATAATTCCCCTTAACTCTTTGAGACCCATATCGTCCATGCTACAAAAGGGTGAGTGAAAGAATTGGGTAAACAGTATAGTCAGATAATTTTAGTAAAGTAGAGAGAGGTGTACACTGCTTCACCATTATTTACCCGTTCTAGTCAACGTGTCCACAGTACACACATCTGTGTACATTTGTTTGGGCCTACAGCAGTAACAGTAGCAATAATTGCAGCTAATACAAACAAATGCTTCTTATCAAGTGCCTATAGGATTGAAATGAGCATAATTATAATACACCTAATCAATTGTCTCTTGTCTCCCTAGAGTTCAACCGTGTTAATCCCACACTCGTCGGTAGATTTAGTTAAACAATCGAGTTGACTTTGTATCGTATTAGTGTGCTTAGTTCCGCATTAAATAAATACAAAAGTAAGCGATTAAGTAACTATACAAGTGCGGCTCCTTTTACAACATTTTGATTGCATTTAGAACTAATAAAAAGCTCAATAATTTCTATCTCACGGGCTACTTTAGTATCACATTTACACTCCAAACACAGCCATCATACTAATAAATCAATATCGCAAAAACTACATTATTTATTCCTACTAGACCCTGTCAGTCTATCCTACGTAAAATTCTAATGCATATTTTAAGCTTGTCTTTTCCCTCTGTCTACGGGCTCCCTAATTTAAAAGCAATGCTGTTCAAAGGATTAATCACAATTTTTTTTGCAAATACACAGATGAATATGGATGAGTTTACAAGCGTTAGAGTATTCACTGGGGTTGGATGGGAATATTGAACGATAGGAAGGCTTAAGATACATACAGATAACAATAAAATAACTAGGCACTGGAAACTGAGGCTAGATTTTCTCCACAAACTATAAAGTGTTCAGAGATATAAGCGCAAAGAGCCAACGAGCCCATACATAACCTCCTGATTATAAAATCTGTGGAATGGACAGAAGATGCAACCAACCGGTGCATAATGAAGGTAGCTAAATATTCTAATAAGCTACAAATAATGTAAATGTATAAAGCAATTTGTAATTTACTGAGTATGTGAATGTCTTGATTTACCAAGACTTTTACTATTGCGCTCCAGCCAAACCTCACGTTGCTCTTCCCTAATGATTCTAATTTGAAAATAAAATTAGGTGATGGACTCATGGCGGGATGTATAACATCATCAAAGGAAGGAAAGGTGGCAGGTGTATTAGTCGTGACTGAATACATGTGAGCACAATTAGTAGTTAGTGTATATTTTTAAGCACTCCAAGTCAAATAGTACTCGGAGAACAAATTGAAAAGGAGGAGTGTGTCTAAGTCATTCTAATTTGTTGGCAATTGCTTTATGAGAAAATTATGGAGAAAATTAAAAATGCATGGAAAACAATGAGTTTTTATACTTTGAGATTCTAGTCTATTTTGGTACGGACACATGAGTCGAACGATGTGTATGTACCTACGTAGTTTTACATATACTCAAGGGTACAAGGAAACTTATAATTAGTTGGAGGGAAGTGCCGATCGCTTTGAGCATAATTACGATTTTCCTTTAAAGAATATGCATGGAAAGAAGGAACGCGGTCTCAGCACCGATTCGACTACACTACATTAAGTATGCTGAATGGTATGATGGATTACTTCAATTAGGCAATGAACCTGCCTACATACATACACGTGCTTACTAAACTACCTTAACACTGCGGTACGCATGATTTCTTGACACGGTGTTGTAGTACTCTACAACTGTGACAGTAAGCACGGAGATACTTTTAAGGAGGAAAAGTAAATATTGTAAATATACCAACAATTTCATTGTTGAGTCTCACCCTTGAATTCCATTATATTTTCCAGAGTCAGAGTCCAATTGTTTCGACTGAAAGTACTCAATAACATTGGTAAGGTCAGTTGAGGACGCAGTTAATTTTTTTCTATCCATTTGATGATTTCGAGCTCCTGTCGCTGTCAGCATTGAGGTCTCACCCACACTGCTCGGCTCATCATACTCTGTACAAAAGGATTTGCTCAGTCGAAGACTCAGATTTTCTGAACTTGCCGTAGTTGTTGAGCCGGATCGAAAATCCACGTCTACATCAACGTCCAACGTAGCTCCAGAGCTTCCGCTTGCCCTAAACTCGTTGGCCATTCTGAAATCTTCCTTTCCTACTCCTTCAATTCTTTCTCTCTTTTCCCCGATCAGAGGAGCGGACTGCTCATGAACAGACAAGTTTTCAAGGTAAGTCTGATGAGAGACACAAACACAGTAATTTGCTAGTCTAGTTCATCTGCATATCTGCACACTTGATCACTGGTTTACACAGCAGTCCATTCTGCCAAGGGTTAACAAGAAATGTATTTGTCTGCCAACTGTAAACTCAACGGTAGGGAACAATCAACAATGATTACAGGCTATGGTATCTGTATTTTAGTATTGCACTATAAGACTTCCAAAACTGATACCGGGGAACACTCAACGGTTTAACTTGATACAGGTTTGGCTTTTCTACAGCAATTTTATTTTTTGCAGCTATAAATTATACATCGATGAATGTCCGTTGATTGCTCTTTAGCTAAATTAAAGTTTCTGTTTGAAATTTTAAGACCACCCGTTTCGTTGGAACCAGATAGCGAGTACTAAACTTGTTTACGCCTTTTTGAGACCTTGACTTGCATTTACTGTTGTCGGATGGAGAATATTGATAACGTATTAAATACCTATGGTCACACAATCCGTTCGTTTTGTCTAAGGGAAGACTCTGTTGACTGAAAACTCGGAGCTGTGCAGTGTGTCTCCGCTTTCTGTAAGTACAGAATATCCAAATTATGTACATGCACTATAGTAATCAAGATATTCGAATGTACTGAAGCCTCATTACCCTTACTCCAGTGCTCCAACAACCGCTTGACGTCTTGACTGGTGAATCGGTCGGAAGATTGGGCAGAGTTTGGTGGTAAACAAAATCCCAGATAGACTAACGTTTACGCCTCATTCCGAAGCAAATAAAAATTACATATTATATTATGGGATTATAGATTAGGATCACTGGTACACTGTATGCAAGTTTAATTGCCTTTCATAATCCAACCGCAGTCAGTCTGGCAAATTCATATTTAGTATTGAGTACACACAGATGGACATTCGGATCTACTTATATAAGCACTTTACTTATTCGATCTACAGATATATATATATAAATAAATATATAGCTCTCCCGCAACTTTTGGAGTAATAGGACTAATACTGTGATAGACTTGGACGGAGCGTAGAAGAATATAGTATAGAATAATTAATTATTGATTTGGCTTCTCAACTATATAATGTAATGTGAGTACTCACATCCAAGCCATGGTTTCTAGCTGTAGATAATTTAAAGTGAAAGGGAAAAACAACGAAATACTGTACAAGAAGATATTCTCACGGTAACCATGGACAGGCCGATCTACTAAGAAGACTTGAGGGTGACTGAATAAATTATCCAAGTCAGAGCTACTTTATAAGTTCAAAAGTCAACAGGAAAAAAATTCTGAGAGGGGAAACAAGTACAAGATGAGCCCTTCCCTTGTGTCGAGCATCCCTTTGGTTTTTAACTGATGGCGTAGGGATGGATTTCGGTGGCGGTAGCTAAACATTTGAGCCCAAGATGAAGGCAGGCAAGAAAGAATCACTGGAAAAAAATAAATCTGTAAAACTCAGACACGCAACGGATCTCTGTGTGTGTCTTCACTCAACAGTTGGTCTCGGTCTGGGGTTGATCACACTCTTTGGATATTAGTTTATACATTTTCCTAATGCTCAAAATGCTCTCCGCCAAGATTTAAGATATTTTCGTACGGCTTCTCTATTTGAACGATACGTGTATCTATACTCAAGCTGATACAGACACTGATATGGGTTTTCTTGAAACTTCATAATTTCAGTCAGCATCGTCGGGGTTTTATGTATACATTCCTAGGAGTTTCGTACATTAAAAAGGGGAGAATGGAACACATGTTTGTTAATTAAAAGTAAACTTGCTTTTTTCGAGATTAAACCTAAGCAAACTGTAGGATTAAAGTAGAAAGAAGGAAATATAAAACTTTACGTTGGAAATAGGGAAGGTTGGACAGTATCACGGGAGATACTCATAAACTTTGCTTGCTTTTAGTTTAGGTGGGTGGGAAAATGGGATTTGTAGATACGGATACACCCTGAGCAGAGGAGAGTAGATGTTATATAATCTGAATTAGAATTTGCCGTGTGTAGCTACAATGACATGTAGAATCGATGAGTGATACGAGTGAGATACGCAGTACAGATGCAGCATGGAGAAGGCGAATGCATGTATGACGAGTCCCTCCATGAAATAATGGACTTACAGGTCAGATGGGAACAGAGACAGATTATGAATTATGATCTCAAGACAGAAATGTTTTTCCACAAGTACGATACGTTCCACCCAACTATAGGTTAGTCCCATTAATTCCTGGTCTCGCTGACCATGCAGAACTTATTGCATGTTTTCTCGTCTCCTCCGCTACACGAAGATAATCCCGTAATCTTGTCCTCGTCTTGAGGAAGACGCACGCTGCTCAAAGTTCCAACTTCCAACGGAATGTCTAATGGGTCGTCATCATGATTTCTGATTTCCTATTCTTGTCACAGTTGATGTATGGTGTGATGGTGAAATGTCTGGTTCTGGTTCTACTTCTGATTCTATGGATTGTCTCTGTACCAATGACGATGGCTGTGCTCGTCTTTTTCCCTTTTTCCACGTCCCTATCATGGTATTAGCTCCTTCTAATCGCAAGATGAAGATGTGACACAAATGTAATTCTTTCTTGAAATCCCCATCCTTGAAGGATGAAAATTACAGTTGGAGCTTATATAGCTATGACGAATACTAAATCCTAAATCGTAACAGTTACAAACTTGTGAGGTTAAAGTTAAGCAGACAGTTGAGTCAGAGCCGTGGAAACCGCACTCGTGCTTTCATTTGTAACTCTCAAAGCGTCGACTAGCACAGACCAAACGCATGTTTTAAATCATCCGCATCTTTAAGTACAGGTAGTGTTTGACTTTTGACTTTTGATGTTTACAAAGTGTCTACGCAGGATAAGCAGAGGATGTAGACATTGACAGTAGCCTTTTAGTTCAAGTAGACACAATTATATTATTTCAAACATGGAAACATGCAGTTAGTATTGCATTGTGCATGCAGTTGAACCTTCATGTAAACAATTATCAGACTATCAGACTTTATTATTATACCACTTTGCCCTGAGTAGTTTATAAGCATTGCATTGCACTCTTCAAACGCAATTCTGTTTTTAATCATCTCTCAAGGGTGCATGGATATGGATGCGTATGGTCGTTCCAGCGTCATATGGTGCACTAACCAGGAAACTTGAGTAAGTACGTACTTGAGTATTGGATCTAATTTATGCTTGTACTTTAATTTTGTCTCACTTCATATGTATGTATGTGCTCCTATATCGTTCGAATTAGAGTGGTAGTCGACTCTATTGACCTTAACACACGTGCACCCTGCAAATGAATAGAAATTAAAGCGGGTTGCGCGCCCGTCGCGTTTCACTTTAATTTCGATTGTGGATGACGTACGTACGGATTCATCCACTTGTTTAACTGTTTGGCTATGTAATTAAGTCTGTAGGTCTGCACCCAGTAATTAGGATTCTCAGGCAGAACGGAAAGATAAAATGACATTGTGAAAAGCATTAATTATAGAAAAAGTTTTTCATTTCATTGCAGCAATAAATTGCATCATGTTTGTGGTTTCAATACATGTGCTCATATTTTGAAATTGTATTTTACGAAGGCCTCGTTAAAGGGTGACTTTACCGCTACGGTGGTCTTGGGTTATTTTGTTGCTTTGTTTGTGTGTTTTTTGGTTGAATAAATACGTAGCATATGTTAGTAGCAAAGCCGTAATGAATATAGCGAGACATCTGATCTCTAGTAATACCGATCTGGTAACCTTTGGGGTGATTGTGTGTACATTACTTGAAATCGCTTCATTAGGAACGTGTGGCAGATGCGCCAAGAGCAACTCAGTTGTGAATGCTTTTTTTTATCGCCACGTGAAAGGAATACTTCAACATGAATATTTAACTTGAAGAATACCTGAATAGTAATGAGACTACGAAGATATCTTAAACTTAGTTATTGCAAGGTAACCTTTACCAGAGTTGACATGAACATGGTAGGGTAGGGTGACCCTCCAAGGTCTTCCTTTCATTTTTGTTTCCTGTTTGCCATCATTTCATCACTGCACTGCGCATTGCACTGGGGCAGGAATTAATTATTTGATAATTGTCCGTATTTTTACTTCACTACATACCTGGCTATTTTAGGGAGAACTTTATTCAGTGTTTCACATACTACACTAGTAACGTTACTGCTATATTCCAGTAAATTGTGATTCCCAAACGAAGGTCACCCCTGGTCTTCAGATAGGACTACGACCTAGGATTACATCAAAGATTTACGCTTTCACCTGGTAGGACAGTCCAGTCAAAGTTGGGGTACAGTACATACATAATTTGGAATAAATACGAACAAAAATCATGGACGCAAGAATTGAAGGATACTGGCACAGGCTATGCATAGATATACAATAACACTTTCATTTTAGTATTGTAGCTACGGTCAGAGCCAGAGTAAAGACCCCACAAAATAGTAAATTAGTCTTCATGGAAATCAAGGATGCTATTGTTTGTTTAAAGTATCGTTCACTTAAACAGACGAAGCGAGGTTTAAAAAAATACTATTAGTGAGTAAAGTAAAACTTTTTTATTGTGTAGGTAGATTTCTGGTGTAAATATTCCGAATTTTTGGGTGTAATAATCTTTCAAAACGTCAGAAGATCTATTTTGTAGTGTAATTGTTCATGATTAAATAGAAATTTTGTTATAATACAATAATGATAATAACCATTCTATTTATTGCTAGAGCTATTTAAACAACTATAAACTATCTCTAAAACTAAACTAAACTATACTTTTTTTTAAAAAAAAACTACATAAGGCAAACGTCATATTGTTGCTTTTATTTAAGTTTGGTATCTTTGATAAATTGTTTAACAACAGATATTTAAGTATGTATACATACGCTGCAACATACATTACCTCTTTGAATGTGTTTCTTGCGTAATAGTTGCACTATAATAATAGTGTTGTTTTGTTTACAAGACCAAAATTGCAAAATTAAATTTTTAGTAATGTTTAAAAATCGTTTAAAGCAATGTCGATTCCTAAACTTTGCAAATTTTAAGACTCCCTCTGCCAAGGCTGTACAAACGGAATCAAAAATGTGTTTCAAGGGAGTCAAGATTCACACTAATGAATGGACTTCTGCTGGTATTAACATATTTGGATCGGAAACCTCTTTACAAACAAGGACTTCAATGAGTGACTGTATAATAAACCGCAGTGAGTAATTTGAACTACAAGTTTCAGTCATTCAGTCTCATAGTTTAAAATTAGAACTTTGTAAACACATACATAATATGCTCGCATGCAGACGGTTACTTAAGTCTTACATTACCGACATAATATTCTTGTAATATAATAGAGAGCTTTAAGGACTGGAAACCCCGCACGAAGACCAACAATTGTTTCCTTTGTGAACTACCCTCACACACACATGTCATTGTATCTTGTAAGCAAGCGTACGTATTCCTTTTCTGCTCCAACATTGAAGTGAAGTCATTGCATTAGCCTTAAAAAAAGTTTCAATTTCTTTTGCCTTGGTTTGTTTATACACAATTCTTATTTTCAGTCCCATACATTGAAAGTAGCTATACTCTATCCTACGTTTAATTTAATTTTTCGTTCATCTCACTTCAGCACTCCTCCCACGATGCGATGTTTACGCCCGTATTATTATTATTTCCTGAAAATAACATTCAAAAATTTCCTAGAAACAAGACCTAAATCCTAACAGACGTACATACGTCAAGCTGCAGAGTATTGACACATTTCGGTTGTGTGGTGAATGGGCTATGTACTTGGATAGATCTCAGACGAAACAACAAGGGTCAAATAAAGCGTAATTAATTGCATCCACTACGTGAATAAGCAAAGGACAACAACCAGACAAACATATTCAAAACAATACTACGAAACGGAAAAATACATTAGAAACTAACGAGTCAAAACTTATTATTCATTATTGCATATTAGGATACAGTATACTTATTATACTGGGAATGAATTGACAAGTAAAGGGTTTTGCTCTTCATTCATTTATTCAAGAATAAGGGTAACAAATATAAAGGGCAAGGGTAACATAATTGAAATCCATTGCCGAGCCTTGTATTCTTAAATAAAACCCGTGTAAAGCGGAAGTTTGAGTGTTGTGGTTTGTATCTTCCATGTATCCAGTGTCATACTGAATATGGATATCAAATTTTAACACTTCAGTTAGTTTAAGTTTGCAATGTGTGTAGTGATTTCATTAAAATTTAAGAATGTTTACAATGCAATGCTTCCAACCTGAGTACATTTCAAACCGAAATTCAATCAGAATTATGTTTCATTAATTTTATTTACCATTACAAATAAGTATGTACGTTGATACATGTACGAAAGTTTTGTGCCAGTGCAGTGCAGTGTCCTTCTACAACATTTTTAGAGTACCTATTTACCAATGCCTTTTGATCTTTATCCCTACAGTTCTTTTATTCTTTCGAGTCTATTCAGCGTCTGTAATTTTGTTCTAATCAAATACTAATGCATTCTTAAGTATAATTACGTTTCTAGATAGCAGGTGTAGACCTACAGTAAGAGTACCTAGTACCTTACGTAAAAATACCTAAAATAGTCCTCCGCACTGTTATTTAAACACCAACTACGTCGTAAATCATGTTTTTATCCTTTTGATAATTTTATTAATGCAAGGAGGTTTGTGAAAAATTGTAATAATAAGTGTGAATATACTTTTCTTATGAACTTATTGTAAGTGCAGCCTCTACTTGCTACAGGGTCTCAATTCTACTGCTTGAATTGATGTCTATACTTACCGTATTTCCCAAATTAGTGCGCCCAAGTACTGTTCTTCTTATCATCTCTATGACCAACGTAATATACATTTTGTTCCGTATACATGCTAGTTCAAAAATTGAAGTAATTCAACTTTTAAAAGCAAAATAAGTCATATCCATACCTTTGCATTAGGACATACCAAATGTCTCCTCTTGCCTTGTAGGTGTTTGAGTATGTCGCATATCGTCGGTTAAGAAGCAAAATGACGCACATCCACTTTTGGCTAAAAGAAAAATGATGCGTATTCAAAAACTCTTAAAAGCAAACTGATGCACATCAACAAGTACACGCATGGATATGCATCATTTTGCTTTTAAGAGTTTTTGGATATGCATCATTTTGCTTTTAGTAAATAGTGGATGTGCATCATTTTGATTCATAACCGACGATATTGCTTTTACCACTATAGATTTGCCTCATTTTGCATCATAAAAGATGGTGGGAAGTACCGTGGAAAAGATGCTAGTTTAGTAACCTTTCGTTCACAATAAATTCGTTCTACATGGAATTTCTTAGGTTTTTGCCTATTATTTCCATTTTTAATCAATACTCTTTGTTCAATGTACTTTGTTTCGAACTCCATTAAAAAAAAATTGGTGGAGTCATCATCAAATCATATATTCACTTTGAAAAATACGCTGACGTTTCCCTTTTATTTAAAATCTAGCTTGAGCGAACGCTTTAATTTTGAAAAATACCGTCGTGCTATTAATACAGCATATGGCATATGCTGTATAAGATAGATAAGCCAAAATGAACTTCGGTAAAGTGGAAATTTTCTTGTTGACAAAATTCAGCGAAATATAAATATAATACGGTTCATACGCCCAATGCCATATAGATACCGTGTACATATTAAAAAGTTAAAATGCTGTAGATCCATCTAACGCGGACTAAAAGCAAAATGAATCATAGTAGTAACAATCCCGAATATGGTCACTTTGATTTTTGTCGAACTTCAGCACTCGCTTTCTTTTTAGCACGCAAGTGTTCAGGTATGCAGTACACATCAAAGTGCTTGCCAGACAGTTGTTATCGTTGGAAAAAATTAATAGCAGTTGTTGTTGTCTAAAACTGAGAAAAGTACATCGTATTACATAAAAGAAGTCATAAAAATTCAGGAACTTCCAAATAGTCCCCAAATGCGAAAGCCAACAGGTTTCGCTGCAAATCGGGATAGTAGATGATCCTAAATCTTATGTTGCAGTTTTGCATACAATGCTGTTCAAATGTGTAAAATAGGGGGTGACCACATTTAGGACGTTGACCTATTTTTCAGCTGTTTCCGTACCGATTTAATTTGCCAGCAACCACAAGCTTTATATTCATGCACTTTGTCTTGAAATAATACCTAAAGAACCTGTCTGCACGTGAACATATTCAGCAAAAAAATATTCAATTAAAACCAAAATTTTGAAAATAGAATTTGGCTATTTTGACTTATACACAAAAAGTTAAAATAGAATTTTTTTTCGGTTCAAAACTACTGCCAGTGACCATATTAAAGGACCGTCCACACATAGGACGTTCACGGTTTGACGTTACTACTACATACATATATCGTAATGCATTGTACTGGATAATTGGATATATCTCATTTTGTTGTTGTTGTTAGCCCAGCGTGAACATAAATGTATGTACCGTAAAGCACCAAATTGTGCCCTGTCCCTATTTGTGCCCGGGGTCTTATCTCGAATTTGGAAATAGTGTCCGGGTCCCTATTTGTGCCCGTATTTTTTGTGCCTGAGTTTCATATAAAACAATAGCATTTCACATCTACTGCGTTAAAAAATGCACACTTTTATGTAGTTTAAGTAGTAAATTTAAAGATTTACTACTTCGCAATTGCAACGTTACTTCATCCGATAACATTGTAGAAAATCGTGGCAAGATATTCTTCAAAATGAAGCGAGATCATTTAGGTATTTTAGCTTTTAAAATTAAAGTTGTTGATTCTGCAGAAACTATAATTATGTTGAGAAAATAGCTAAAGAGTTTATATAATTTTGACTCTAGTAGCATTCGAGATTGCAGGGGACAGTAAACAAAAAACAAACTTCGT